>OY992881.1:52031689-52239189 GCA_963921405.1 Cepaea hortensis
TTTCGGAAGCACCCACTGAGTTCAAATCATTTCCAGTGTGGATTGAATCGACTTCTTGCTTTAATACATCCATTGACTTTGAATCAACACTGCATAGTGCATTAATGCTTTTATTGACCGTTTCTGGTTTTGTTCCAGAATAGATATTTCTAACATTTGTCCTCATAGTATTCACATTGATGTCTCCATTAGCCTGGAGACCCCTGTCACTGTTCAAGTAATCCCCAATGTAAGTCCACAGTTTTCCACCACTAGCATACTGGAGAAGTAAGAACACTGAATCGTCTGTCTCGTAGAACTTGTGCAGGTTGACCATGTGAGGGCATGAAGTTGGAAGAATGCTTTGTGTGCGTACAACATCTGGAGTGGCCTTTGGAATTGACTGATTAAGAAATGTATATAAATATATGCGTTAATATACATATTCACAAAGGAATAGGAGAGTGAATAAAAGAACAATCTAAAATATTATGTAAGTACATTTTAAAATAACTCACACCACTCACATATAAGCAACCAATGTTCTTGACAAATCCTAAAAAAACAATGGATCAGGTAAAACCTACAGTACAATAACACCACATTTGCAACAGTAAACATTAGAGTTAATTTTTATAGTCATGTATGTGGTCTATGACAAAATTCTCACACAGGTAATAATTTCACAATCACCACAATGTTAGCATACTAACTACCACAAGCCACTGGCAGTGCCAAACTTCTTGAAGTTTGGCAAAGAATTAAAACAACACTTTTAGCATATCAACTACCATAAGTCACTGACAGTGTCAAACAAAAGTTGGATACAGAATTAAAAGCAAACAGTAACTCGTTCAAATATAAAACAAAAGAAATATGGTGAACACTAACAGCTGAAATTATACACACTCATTTGGCATAGGCATGTTTGTCTGTGGTAGCAAGTTTCAAAAAAAAAAAAATGGCAATTGAGTTAAAATACAGAAAAATGACACCTACTGCTATATGCTCTCATGAAGGATATAATGTCCTCAATTTGTATGAATTTCTACACATATATTTCTCAAATAAGTATTTCAACATACATTGTTATTTTTCTGTCCTCAATTTGTATGAATTTCTACACGTATATTTCTCAAATAAGTATTGCAACATACATTGTTATTTTTCTGTCCTCAATTTTTATGAATTTCTACACGTATATTTCTCTAATAAGTATTGCAACATACATTGTTAGTTTTCTGTCAACAATTTTTATGAATTTTTACATGTATATTTCTCAAATAAGTATTGCAACATACATTGTTGTTAAGAAGTCAATTGAAACGAGAAAAAGAGTGTTGAGGTGCTACATAGAACCTGTACTTTTATATGGATGTGAAACTTGGACAATGAGCAGTCAAGCTGAAAAACATCGAAGCAAACAGACCAAGGGGAAGACCTAGAAGTAAATACCTGGATGGCTTAGCTACATGGCATGGTTGAGACAGGAACACTGAGCTGATCCATGACTCTGGTGATTGAGTGAAATGGCGAGTCATGACCGCCCATGCTTTCCGGCATGGTACATAATTGATTGACTGATTTCAGTACAACATCTGCACCATTGATAGTGTGTGCTGGGAGTTATTTCTGGGCTGAGGAAAAGACCACATGCCCAAGCAGTCGCTGCGTAGCTTACATGCTTTGATTTTTTTATTTTAAAGCTCTGAGCCTTACAGAGAATTGAACACGTTCCGTGATGCATGTGGCAGACATTCTGACCCCAATGCCATATGCTCTATTTAAGTTAACCTGAGCAATTTCATACACTTGTTTCATAACTGTTCATTTCTCTGGTAGAGGTATTATTTCTATACACAATAAAAAGGAATTTTCTCTCAGTATTTACTAGTCCAACCTCAGTTTACTACATACTACAACAAAAATATATATTAAACAACTCCAGTCAATGGGCTATTGTTTTGCAGATGACACAAGCTCAATCTATGAATATGAAGTACAACAATAAAGCTATATTAATATACATTAAACAACTGTAAAAATCAACACACACAACACTGAAAATCAGTAACACACCAGGCCTAATAAATGTACAAATAAACAACACAGTAAAACAAGTCTCTAACTTTAAATATCTAGGCAGCATTTTTACTGAGGATGGACAATTTGACAGAAAGATAGAAACAAGATGCCCAAAGGCAATCATGGTGACTTTTCTACTGACACCATTACTCAAACACTTAAAAGGTTACCATGGAGATTAAATGACTGATAAACAATATTTTCCTAGCAGCACTTTATCATCAATGCCAGCATCCAAACACGTAAATTGGTCACATTTGAGATGAAAAGCTCAAGAAGGACTGCTAAGGTTTCTAGACCAGCCAAATTATAATATTAAAAGTATGACAGGCATAACATCGAGAGATAAGAAACAAAGCCTAAACTTTGTGGACCACTGAATGAACAACAAAAAAGACAGTGGAATTTATACAAGAGCCAACATTGCAGATATAGACAATTTAGTTCAAGTGAACTTGTGAAGAAGAAGAAAAAAAACAAAACAAATACAGCAGTTTGGACATCCAAACTATCAACTATCAACAAGAGCATGCGATCAAAAAGATATGGGTATTGAGCCTACAGAGGACCAAGAAAATGATGGATAACTTTAAGGGCATACTAAACAGACATAGAAACAATGAAACACATATGGCTTTGGAACGCAAGCTTATCACATCCTCCTTAAACAATAAGTGTACATTAGAAAAAGATACATCATCCACCTTGGTATAGGCAATAGAACAGATACAATAAGATGTAGAATAGACAATAAAAAATACACCCCCTTTAAGAAATTCACTGTGTTTCTTCCATGGGCACTATGTTTCTGTTACCGGGTTCTTAGAAGATCCTCTGCCTTAGAATATGACTAACCTGTTATATCCAGTACCCCACCTGTCTTAAGTTGAGTATGCCTTTTTGTTTCCTAGCTCTCTACACGCAAACTGTGATGTCAACGATAATTCTGTCTCTGGCTCATGTACGCACCCAATGAGAAAGCACAAAACACTAACAGGAACCTTTTCCATTCTCACTACTTTCCTATCAAATCCTATCAACACTCGTGTACACCATAAGTCATTATTTGCATTTGTACGCAGTGTGCATTTGTAAGCCAATTCTTTCTTGTTAATGATTACTTTAAAATATTTATTAGCTCAGTTGTCCTACACTATCTATGTCTGTTCTTGCAATCTTTTGTGTCATTTATATTTGTCTTTATAAACAGTCTTGAGTCTATGACAACTGCTGTTTAACAAACAAACAAAAACACACACCAAACAGCAATAATGTATATTTACCTTTATCACAAAGGTCTCATCTGTCACCTTATCACGCACTAAAACTACTGTGTCAATATAGCCCAACACTTGGAAGTTACGAAGTTCTCTTACAGAACCTTTGATGAATGCAAATGAAGGATCCAAATCCAACGATGGTGAGAAAAAGCTGTCTGCCTAAAAAATATGGTTAACGAGTTTAATTGGTTTTTTTGTTAAATAAATAAATACAACAAATAAACCAAAAATGAGGCATTGATGTTAATAATAAAGAGGCCTTTTACATGCCATGGCTGGGTGGCATTTTAGGCTGGGTCGACCTGGGAGACCAGACAAATTTTAAAGTTTGAATCTACCCTGATGTGAACTGAATCAGACCATTCGGAACTCAGTGGGTGGTATGGGGAGTATCATGCAGCCACCTTTACTTCCCAAGACATTTTAGCCTGGGTCGATCGAGAAGCTCAGATACATTTTAAAAATCTGTCTCGATGTGGATTCAAACCCATGACCATCAGGCTGGCAAGCATGTTTACTAATGTTAATGCTAAATAATAACTCCCACGATAAATATGCTTAGAATGCCTGCTTTGGTGTCTTAACTTTACAGGTATCAGATACAGCATCCAACACAATCTGCTGCCTCTATAGGGATGTCTGTCTACAATAAATGTCACTGATGTGGTTGATCTAGTATGTTGTATGACTATGACAGACATTTCATGCATCAAATCAATGCTGTTTGATCTTCAATGATGTCACTGATATGATTGATCAAGTATGTTCATGCTTTCACAGTCTATATTATGTTGTATGACTATGACATACGCTTCATGCATCAAATCAATGCTGTTTCATCTTCAATTATGTCATTGATATGGTGGATCAAGTATGTTCATGCAAAAAATAACACTTTTCACGGTCTATATCAATGATGTGGCTGACCAAGTATGTTCTATATCTATGGCATTTTACTTGATGCATCAAGTCAATGGTCAATGATATTTCCAGTACGGCTCATTATCCTTAACCAAATATATTATAATATATAATCATTTATGATAATGATTGAAAAATGTACAGAGAATTCTCAAAATGTAGAGAATTCTCAGAATTATAAACATAATTGTTTACCAATGTATGAGGGATGAGATTAGATAATATGACTCTTTCTATCAAGAGACAGAGAGAAAATCAAAATCAATTTCTGCATGCAATAAAAGCATAATGCCCACGGACAAAAATATACATGCCAACCAAAATTCACATGCAACAATGAAGAAACTAAAAATGACTAAGACTTTGAATATTTTGGCTCCATAATCAACAACAGGGATTGTTCCAAAATAGCCAGATGTGGTATGACCAAAGTAATGCAAAGGTTAAACGGTATTAATAACCTGTGGCAAAAACACAGGAAACATATTACAGCAAAATGTTTGAGAACATTCACCTTTCAGGTCACAACATATGGATGTCAGCCAGTGACCTTTTCGCAATGACTAAAGAAGAAACTCACGGCTTTTGAACTTAAATGTTACAGGAAAATTCTTATAGTATCGTAGATCAAGAAGAAGAAAAATAATGGCATTCCAGAAGATCTGAACATCGATTAAAACTTACTTATAAACAACATTATGTAACAGAAAATAAAATACTTCGGCCATATTAAACATCACAGCGGTTTAGAAAGATCAGTGATGGAAGGCATGGTTCCTGAAAAAAGAGGTGGAGGTCGAGTGGCATGAAAATGGATACAGGACATTGCAGACACTTTGAGCTTACATATGCAGGAGACATGATAACTGGCAGAAGAATGAGAAACTTTTCAGTCCGCTGTGATGAGAGCAAAGGTCTGGAAAGGACTTGTTATATAATGATACGAGGAATACAGAGGTGTCAATGTGTCAGGATCCAGTATTATACTAATAAAACTTCCTTTCAACTCCATGAAGGGGAATCCTGGGAAACAAGACACAAATCTGATTAATGAGGGAGAAAGAACTGACCTTGTTTTCAATATGATGAAGTCTGTTGAGGATTATAAATCTACTTGCTGTGCGACAAGAGTCACAGTTAATTTCCACAACAATGGTTGAGAAACAGTAGTTTAGTTTAGTTAGTTTAGTTTAGTCGATGGATCAACATCGCGGCACACGGGTGTAACCCATAAGTGCTCCGTTCTACTCCTAACTCAAGCCTGAGTCCAGAGAAACTCAGCTTAATGGAGAAACTCAGCTCAATGCACAAAATCCGTAGCACCGGTGAGGATCCTAAAATACTTTGGGTATATTTGTAACTCAAAATTTTGCCTGGGCAGCGCCGTTAGGCTACTCTTTTTCAATTTCCAACTGCCAAGAGATTTTTTTACATGCATAACAATACACACGGGCGTCAGATCTCACTACCCAGAGATCAGGGGAAATTTTGTTACTAGAAGTCTATGTGAAGAAATCCCAGCCCTCACCGGGGCTTGAACCCGGGACCTCCAGCACTCAAGGCAGACACCATACCTCAAGACAACAGGAATGAATGTGTTGCTTTACCACTAGAATGGGCCCCAGTCATCATCAGTTCCCAAATCATCATTACCCAAAATCATCAAATATTGGGGAAACCCCGAGGCCACTAAAACAGCACATAAGCAAATTCACAAATATTGACTGGTACTTATAGAAGCAGAGTAAAAAATGAGAGATGATAGAGTCCTCTAATCTCTATTTTGGAGTCGCAGTGACACAGTAGTTAGACACTTGCCTGCCGGCTTGGAGTCATTCAAATTTGCACTGAGGCAGATTTTTAAAACTCACCCAGGCTCCCAGATCGCCCCAGTTTAAAATGGGTACCAGGAAATGTCTTGTGAAATAAAGATGGCCAGCATGATGACCATATAACCCACCGATTGCTGATTAGTGAACACAAATATAAGTATAGCACCATATACCCCAGTGTACCTTCAGGCATGTAAAAGGTTGTTTACTTTTACTAGTTTTTAATTCTCTACCTCCTGGGAAGGTTAACCCGGTCATCAAATGCCCGCAGAAGTCGGATGTGTTGGACTAACGACTCAAGAATGCAGCTCTGCTGTAAAAAGGCACAACGCAATCACGTCCGGAAAAAAAAAATCCGGATGAACGCAGCAGCAGAAGAAGAAATCTCTACCCCTTTTCTTCTACTCAATGCAAATCAATAAGTGCAGATCAACACCCTTAAATTTGCGTATGTTTTGTCCCAAATTTTCAAGTCGTATAACAATGGAATAACACTAATCAGGGGGGTTCTACAATAACAACAACAAACTGTAAATAGTAAACTGTTATAAATCCACTTACTCCCCATCTCCGTTCATCCACATTTTCATCTGCCAAATGTCTGTTGAAAAGTTCCTCAGCTTTCATTAAGTATTGTGCTGTTTTTCTTCTGACTGCATCTCTTCTTGACTGATTTGTATCACCTTAAAAGACAATTGCATGAATTGTAACTGTAAAACAGTATAATAATTAAGTGTCACAGACAATGCAAAATTGGTTAACATACCTAATTACATCTGGCTATTCTGCTGACAATCAGTGGCACAGTAAGTGTTCTTACTCTGCCACATAACCAACATGTAAAGCAATCACAAATACAGAAAAAAAAACAATGTAATATTTCCAAATAACACATATGTTGTTATACCCTTAACAATCACTTTCTTTTGCCCTTTATCACCCACTGGATCACAGGCTCTGAAGCTCATTCCAAACCATCCTATATTTTGCTATCTTATGCAGCACTGCCGTCTCCCTAGCCTAGGGGTTAACATTTTTCTCCATAATCTCGTATATTCTCGTGAGTAACGTAATCTGCGTGAGAACCGGTAGCGGTTCTTGCCGCGTTAGTAACTTACAGGGTATGTGAGCCGGTTGCTCAGAAACAAATGGCAAACTACTGAGCGTAATCTTGCCCAGACACCAACAACAGCTGAAAAATGCTGATGTTGACTGCAACATCCTGTAAGGGATATGCAACAACAACAAAAATGCAGCTCTGTCCACATCCTCCCCATGTTATTAACCTCGGAGTCTAATTCTAATCTGCATGTGTTTTTAGGTTTCTCTCTATTTCCTTTGTCCTGTGGGTTGCATAGAAAAGACAGGTTTTCTTAATGTGTGTCCTATCCAGCACTTTTTCCTACCTCTTGATTCACTGGTGTATGTTTAGCTCTCTCCATGAGTTCCACAATGGTGATTCTGTCATACAATTTTAGCTCCATTCCAGGTACACACAGTTAATGATTGTCTGTACTATGTTTAATTTCTTTTTACTTCCACAAATTTCTTAGTGATATGAAAACTCCTCTTGCCTTTTGTATTCTTATTTTGACATCGTTAACAGTTTTCCCAACTTTGTCCACATTGCTACTTAAATAGGTATACACATAACAATGCAATGGGGGGAAAATCCAGACTGGAATTCAAAAGTCTGTCATCAGGAACATCTAACACACAGAAATATATACAAAACTATTTATAAAACATTTACACACAATGTGTACTGTGATACTGCACAAATTCCCCAGCACTCTGTTGAATCTAAATTGTGATTTATATATAACCGACCAAGTAAATTTCTCTATAATAAGCTTGGCTGTAACAGAACATGTTCTGTCTCTACTATTGATGGTCTACAATTTAATACTCCTGTTCATCCATCTCTTGATGTAATTGTCATGTAGTAAATGACAGTGAGGCAGGCAATTGATGAGTTAGCGCATCAAAGAAGAAGATAAAGGGTGTCACAAATGGTGAACATTGTGACACCAACATTGAACGCAATTTAGACGTCATGATAGGACGTCACCTAACGCCATAACGGTTTAAGCATTAGTTTGTGTGCCAGCGGACAAGGTGATCGGATGTGCTTTCAATACCAGTCTCGGGAGTCGAATCGTGACTGAAGTTCATAAGTCACTAAAGGCAGCGCTAGCTGTTGGAATTCGAGTATGGTGAGCTCCAGTGGAAGGTAGGGGCCAGTACAGTTGATTTGCATGATACACTAGGCGTCTGGCCTTGTTCCCAACACTTTCACTAGTCTGTGGAGATGATTTCTGATTGAAGAGCGGGAGTGCCTGGAGAGAGAGAATGACTGAAGTCTGCATCAATCCCACACTCATTACCGTAGTCTACGATCAGCTGTAAGAAATACATTGCAGTTCATTCCATCAGTCTATGCGTTGAGTCGTTGTTGTGGAATTCAGATGGTTACCATGTCCTGTGTCAGAATGCCTCAATATATGCTGTCATGTACCCCTGATGCCCAGAGCCACATAGAGCTTGAGGTGAGCTCGCTACATTATAGAGCCTGAACTCGTATCATTGTAGAGGAAGCAAGCCCACCTCATGACATGGGAGCATCGTCCGAAGAGATTTGAACCATTGGTTTTGACATGGGAGCGTCATCCAAAAAGATTTGAACCATGACCGAGTGACATAGTAACGGTCATTTTCGCAGCCTGATAAAGAAACACATTCATGAACACGCAACGTATCTGTAAATGTGAGGATCATGCCGATCAATAGCTGGTGATCAAGTGGCGCATCCTCGGTTGTTAATTGTCTTATCATCTTATAAATGATTAACCGCACTGTCAGTGTCAGTTGGAGACTGTTTTCTGGATGCTAAAGAGGTCGGTACTGTACTTAATTGTCCGAGAGCCGTATATTGACATTATCGCTCTGATTGTTGATCTAGATAGAGAACATTTGCTTACGAGTTATTATACTCATTATAAGAGCAAGATTGAAAGTCTAAGTGGACTATATTTGGAAAAACTATCAAGTACCAGTTTGTGGATTAAAAATAGAGGTCACGATACATAGGAGACACACGGGATACGGAAGATTGGTAATAACTGATTGATATCAAGATCTACAAAGGCAGAGATTGTCGGATCGTCATTGGGTTACATTCGCTGGTTGATTGTATCGTTTATACCAACAACAGTTCGTCACAGTGACATATGTTCTATGGAAAACGAATTTTTGTTTTTCCAGTGCTATTCAAGTGTACAAGATAATCAACGCCTCGCTGAGGCTGTGTCAACACAGTGGTCATCTTAGTACATATATACAGCGCATTACAAAATAGTGCTAAACCTGATAGCTACATTGTGTAGCAAATAACACTCACATCAGTCAGGCTCCTGCTAAGGTTGATCACAGGCATCGTGCCTAGAGTGTTATTTTCATAATTTGTGTAACCTACGACAGTTCAACATTTTAAACATATACGGAAACGTGATGAATTAATGCCTAAGTACAACGAAATGGACACAGTGATATCATTTATGAAGGTACGCAGACCTTGGATTTCAGGAACGTACAGATAAACTCATTAAAGTCGTGCTTACGGAGTAACATCGAACAAATTTATTTATCAAATCGAGTGGATTGTTCTACTGTCAGACTGTTGGAAAAGGTTTACTTATTCTTGAGCTAAGTATTCTATTTGTTTGTGGTTTGTCAGTAATTAGTTATGGTCAGAATACTGTAATTTTGCACGCATTTATTTTGTCTGTATTATCGTAAGTGGGATGACAGCATAAGCGTGATACACAATTTTAAGCTATTTTGTCTTGTGAGGTCTTATGCGCGGTGCATTATTGAGTTGTTACATAATGCTGGAATCTAAAGAACTTTAACTCTGTCTATACTGTAACTGCTGAGTTATAGGTCGTGTCTGTTATAAAATTACTTGTCATTTTCATTATTAATGTATCTAATTGTAATTTATTAATTATTTCTTTCGACTTTCTTCGATTTTGTCTGTCGATTTTAATACTTATAAGCCATGTCTATGGTTTGGTAAAATATTTTTTTTTTTTTTCGTTTCATTCATTTCACACTTTGAGTATTATTATTAAATATTGTAGAAACATAAAAACATGTCATCATTACAGGATTTTGTTGCAATTGGGAAAGATGCAGGTTTGACAGGAGCAGATCTTATATCGTGGTCGGAAAAACAATTTACAGATTTTCAAGCTCACGAAAGGAACGAAAGAGTTGCGATTAGACAATTGGAAAAGGATCGACTAGATGAACAAGAGAGACAAAGAGTATTTGAGAAGGAAAAAATGGCTATGGAAAATGACAGAATTGCAGCTCAAATTGCAGCAGATAAAGAGAGGATAGCCGCAGAAAATGACAGAATTGCAGCTCAAATTGCAGCAGATAAAGAGAGGATAGCCGCAGAAAATGACAGAATTGCAGCTCAAATTGCAGCAGATAAAGAAAGGATGGCATTGCAAATCGCTGCAGATAAGGAAAAACTAGATAGAGAAGCACAATTAAGAGAAAAAGAGATGGCTTTTAATCTTGAGAAATTGAATACAGAAAAGCTACTGAAGGAAAAAGAATTGGAGAATAACTTCAAAATGAAACAATACGAGAAGGACAAGGATGAACAGATTGCTAGAAACAAAGTGGAGGCACAATCCACAGATGCCATTAAGAAATATAATGGGGTGATAAAGACATACTCCAACTCCGATTCCGTCTCTGCATGGCTAACTAATTTTGAGCTAATCTTGAGACACTATGGAGTTGCGGAGACCGAATGGGCAGTTTTGCTGCATAGGCACTTAAGTGGTGAACCTTTGCAGGTTGTAGAACTGATCCCAGATGAGTTACGTAGTGATTACTCATACATTCGTAAGAGACTGCTGTCTCATTTTTGTCTTGACGAATTTGGCCTTCGTGCATCATTCAAAAATCTTAGTCCTAAAGCAGGACAGACGTTCCTTGACTTCTCCTCTTTGACTCAATTAACATTCGATAAATGGGCTCGATCAGCCAATGTTACCGATGACTACAAGAAGCTACGGGACTTGATTGTTAGAGACAGACTGATCTCGGCGGTTCCTCCATCTATGTCTACCTTTCTTATTGAACAGAAATGTTCGAGTATACAGCAGATGGATGAAAAGGGAGAGTCTTTCTTCGACGCCCACAAAGACATATTTAATAATAGTTTTTCCCCATTGGTAGAGACAAACGCATGTGATAGATTCCCTCATAAATCAAGGATGCAGGGATAAAAAACACAACAACAGTCTGGTGGACAACATCAAAGGAGGGAAAAACAACAACAACCAAAGTATCAACCTTATGTTAAACACGAGAAAAAGGGTGTGTGGACAACTTGCAAATACTGTGGTTTCACCCACGGCTCAAGTCAAATGTGTGACAAACATCCGCAGTTTGACAGTTACATAAAGAAATTAGCACTTAGAAGTAGAGACAGATTTAACACCTATCAAAGACAAACACAATGCTTTAAATGTAAAAGTTTTGGACATATGTTTTTAGCTTGTCCGTTAAGAAAACTGTATAAAGAAGCAAACATAGGGATGCTAATATCTAGTAGTGACAGTGACTCGGACGAGACTAGTCATGCAAATACGGTAGAGGTTGAATATTCTCCCATCGACCCAACTTGTGATACCTGCCAGATCTTTCATAAAATACACGTGCAGGAGGCTAATGCGGTCCAAATTACCAATGGATCACTGGTCGTACAACACGCCATAGTGAATGGAAAGAAATGTAGCTTAGTACGCGATTCCGGGTCGAGTATAGTTGGGGTACATACAAAGCTGATTAATGAAACCGACTATACTGGAGAACATGTGACCTGTAGGACTTTTGGAGGTGGAAGAGAAAAGTTTCCAGTTGCCTGGGCTGATATAAAATGCCCATATTTTTCTGGAAAAATAACGGTAGCTGTGCTGCCCGACCCATTTGTGGATGTCTTTATTGGAAACATCCCTGAATTATGTGATGTTTCGCTTGAAGACATAACAGAATGGGAAAGGAAGCATATTGTTGCAAACACACAAATACATAAAGAGAATCAATTACCTCATGTTGGTCTGGTTTCAAACACACACATGTCACATCCAGTTATGGTGGAACCTAAAGATAGTAGGACAGTTCAAGCCGCAGCAATAACGCCGCAACAAGACATCACGCCGGTAAATAGACAACCACAGGTATATATTAGGGCAGTGACAGTTCCTTCTTGTGGACCGAAGAATATGCTTATGAAAACAGATACTTCATTTGATTTGGTCGGTACTTTCTTCTGGTTGATTTTCTTGCTATCTATCATAACAAACAAAGTAATAAAATGTATAGCTAAGGCTACAGGGAGTTTGATTGAGATGTTACAATATGGTGTACGCCGGAAATTGAGCCATATTATAGGTATATATGATGATTCTGTACAATGTATTCGAACAGTCCGCCGAGCGGCACCTTATGGCGAATCTGAAATCCCGTTGCAGGAATCACATTCGATGATCAGTTCTAAGATCATTCTCAGATCAAATAGTTGTGTTGTGGTGGATGGTACCTGTTTACTGTCTGTCGTATACATTCTTCCACAAGGGTATAGGAAAATACTACATCTTGTCTTGTACTCTGGGAGAAAGGTATATGAATCACACAAACGCTATGAAATTACTCTATCATTGGTGAATTCTGTTCAGAAATTGGCTAAATATCTTTTAGGAAGAAAATTCTTGGTCATCTCAAAATGAATTTTACTAACCGTAAATAAAACATGTAGCGTCATTGTGATTGTATTGTCATTATAAATATTGTTATAAGTGGAGTGTACTGTATTCGTATCATTGTCTTGTTCATATTAACAATCATATTTTTTTTTTTTATGAGCGATTATCTTTATCTAAAACCTATGCTCAAATAGACTTAGTAATAGCGAGCATGGCGAAATTTATATAGTTTTATAGATCATATCTGAGATGGCGGAGGATTCTGTACACATGACCGCGCCTGTAGCGCCTTTCTGTTTATAGGAATTCTTATACCTTCTTTTTGGTCTTCAGAACTATCCGTTATCATTCTACATTTACTATTTAAGGACATCACAAACATAGCATCCATAAAACTGAAACAGTACATCATCGTACATTCCTAGACAGATTTTTGTTTTGTCGCATTCGGATGTTTGGTTTTACGATAAAGCCAAGTAAAAATGAAATGGCATTTCGGGAAATTCAATTTTTAGAACATAAAATAATTTATCTGATCTACTCAGTAGACTATAAATAAATTATGAAAGTTTTATGTATATATATATATATATATATATATATATATGTATGTTTTCTGTTTTATTTTTTTTTAGTGTAACATTACGGTAGGATGACTGTGGCTAAGTCTGAAATACCACAGATAAATATATAATTTAAAAAAAAAAAAAAAAAGAAAGTATAGACGTAACTTAGTCACTTGTTGTTATTATTATTTCAGAGAAACAGGTGAAAAGTTTCACGTGGCATAACCGATGTGTGTGGCTTCATTCTGTTACAAGCCAATATGAGAAACAGGTGAAAAGTTTCACGTGGCATAACCGATGTGTGTGGCTTCATTCTGTCACAAGCCAATATGGTAGTATCGGTGGTGGTTTGTAGATAATTTTAATTGTGTTGGTATAAGAAACAAATTCATGATTTTGGGAATTTTTAATATAGGACATAAACTCGAGGACAGAGTCTGTGCGAATCTCCGATCAAATTATTTAAGATACATGTTTCATAAATGAATATGTTTATTGTTTTAATGTTATGTTTATATATTTTGTTTTTATAATTATTATGAGGATTGATATTTATTATTTTAATTATCCAGACATTGATGTGTTGTAGTTCGTAATGTCAGTAGTATGTGCTGTGTTAACTATTGATCATCATACATATCATTTTCACGATGGATGAAGGAAAAGAAAGGAATGAAAGAAAATTAATAGACACAAACATATAGTAAACACTACACATTATAGGATACATAGATACATATAACAAATGAACAACACATTATAGCTATATAACACAGTGATATTGAGAATAGTTTTCCCTATCGACAGGCTATGGCGAAAAGAAATGAGGGTGTGCCAGGTCGACTTGCAGTTGTGTGGATATATGTATTCACGTCAGGGACAATAAGTTGTCGACTACGGATCATGTGATCATTGGGTATGCAACACTGGATGGTGTTTTTAGTTAACTGACAGCACTCGGGGATATAGAGACTGTTAGTAGTTTTAGGGTGTCAACATATATACGCGATAACAGATCTTAATATATGAACTGGCGGTGTTTGAGCCTTAGTTTAGTTACAAGTAGTCGGGCATGGTAACGCGATAACATCTCAGGGATCATTTATAGAATGTAGAGGTGGCGGTGTTCGGGACTTGTATTTTAGTCCGGTGTTCAATATCCCACGATCTAGATTGGTTCACGTTGACAAACTAAGTTCCAAGGACGGTGAATGCGTTGTCTATCACAATAGGATGTAATTTACGTCGTGGACATCATTTGCTTGCATGTCAAGATAACATAGAAAATGGTCTAACGATCATTTTCATTGTAGAGGGGGCAAAGCTGTCATGTAGTAAATGACAGTGAGGCAGGCAATTGATGAGTTAGCGCATCAAAGAAGAAGATAAAGGGTGTTACCATGTCCTGTGTCAGAATGCCTCAATATATGCTGTCATGTACCCCTGATGCCCAGAGCCACATAGAGCTTGAGGTGAGCTCGCTACATTATAGAGCCTGAACTCGTATCATTGTAGAGGAAGCAAGCCCACCTCTTGACAGTAATCTCCTAACTGTATTGCTGTCTACCTCTTGCCTACCCATTTTTAATTGTTCCCTCTATTATGGCAGTGCAAGAGTGTCATGTTTTTTAATGTGGTCAAAATATTTTATTAGTGCTAATGTGGCCAAAGTATTTCATTAGTCGCTTCTCTTACTTTTTCCATCATCTGTTTTCATTCCAAGCTTTCCAAGGACCTCTACAATTTTGTTGCTTTTATGTATAGTAAATAAAACCAAACACCAACATCAACAATACAACAACACAACAAAACCAGTACCTTGAACCCCCTGAAGAAGAATGCCCACACCACTTTTATAATAAGCAAAAGCAACTTCAAATTCTCCATTTACTTCACTATTCTGAGCCCGACTGATGTGATTTGCTGCCAGATAAATGTAGTCTTCTTTGCCTGCAACAAAAAGACAAACACGGGTTTAGAGACAGGCAAACTCTGCAACAAAAACATCATCTGCTTACTAAACTATACAATTCATCTATTCAATTTTTTTTCTCTACATTAAAAGCATAATCTCTCTCTCTCTGAAACAAATGTACTTGTGTGAGTGGATGTGTTAGAGTAGATGTGTTAGAGTAGATGTGTTAGAGTAGATGTGCTAGAGTAGATGTGTTAGAGTAGATGTGTTAGAGTAGATGTGCTAGAGTAGATGTGTTAGAGTAGATGTGTTAGAGTAGATGTGCTAGAGTAGATGTGTTAGAGTAGATGTGTTAGAGTAGATGTGTTAGAGTAGATGTGTTAGAGTAGATGTGTTAGAGTAGATGTGCTAGAGTAGATGTGTTAGAGTAGATGTGTTAGAGTAGATGTGTTAGAGTAGATGTGCTAGAGTAGATGTGTTAGAGTAGATGTGTTAGAGTAGATGTGTTAGAGTAGATGTGTTAGAGTAGATGTGCTAGAGTAGATGTGCTAGAGTAGATGTGCTAGAGTAGATGTGTTAGAGTAGATGTGTTAGAGTAGATAGAGTAGATGTGTTAGAGTAGATGTGTTAGAGTAGATGTGTTAGAGTAGATGTGGTAGAGTAGATGTGTTAGAGTAGATGTGTTAGAGTAGATGTGTTAGAGTAGATGTGGTAGAGTACATGTGGTAGAGTACATGTGTTAGAGTACATGTGTTAGAGTACATGTATTAGAGTACATGTGTTAGAGTACATGTGTTAGAGTACATGTGGTAGAGTACATGTGTTAGAGTAGATGTGTTAGAGTACATGCAACGTCTTGAATTGTTCAATGCTAGTGAAATAAATAGGAAGAGGTTAAAAATAATAGCTTTCTCCGAATTTAACAGAAATAAAAATATTCAATCCTACACATACAATACTCAATGATTTAATTATAAGGCAAGTTCATAAGTAAATTTCACTTTTACAATTAATTAGTTAAAGAAACAACAACAACAAAATGAACATTCAAATAAACATACAAGACAAAAAAAATGAAACACAAAACAAATGTAATGAAGGTGACCCAGAATTTCTCTTAAAGTGACAATCTTTTCAAGTACTGAAAGCACTTGAACACAATTTTAAAAGCACAATTTAAGGAGAGAAAAATAACAATAGGAGTGATGGAAAAAGGAACACAGGATGACAAATAAAAAGTATAATAGAATCTTTATCAGTACCTTCCACCCAATATTTTTATTCTCCCCCCCCCCCCCCCCTATTTTTAATAAGACAACAGTACTAGATGGAAAGTGCTGCAGCAAATTAATCTTTCCTCCAAATGCATGCAACCATAGTGCAATTTCTGCTACGCCCAACATGAAATGTTGCAAATGGTTTCATTTTTACTTTTTTTTCCACATGATATTTAATGTTTATACTTAGGTATATTGTGCAACTTATGTTGAAATTGGCATAGTCTTGAAGTCTCCACTTATGGTGGTCTGATCATTAAACAGTGCCCCACTTTTTTCTTCAATGACCAGACACATTTATACGCCTAAGGACAAAAATATCCCCAATACCTTAAATCTTTTTAGGATCTCATTTTCAGTTCTCTCAAAATTTTCTATTGAGGATGTACAAATTTCAAGGTGTTTTACCATTTTCCCCTCCCTTTTCCAGTTTTTCACAAACTTGAGACATTAAAATTGCTGTTTCAGTGTTTTTCCTGTATCCAAGGGCCACTACACTCCTGTATCTGGCGCCAGCATCTTTTTCTCATCTCTTGATTTGCTGAAATGTGTTTAATTTTCATCATGAGCTCAAAATTAGTGATTCTGTTATAACATTTTTGTCATTCTGTTCTGCCCATAACTGATTAATAGATGTAATTTATTAGTAATTATTTGTGTTCCCTGTGTTTCTGACTCAATCTTGCACATGAATTAAACAAACAACATTCACAAAACAATAAATAGTATTCATATCAGAGACCATTAAGATCTAATGATGCCATATTCTGTTCCGTTAGAGTCTGAGGCTTTTGAGTTACAGGACTTCCTGACACCAATCTCTTCAGTAAACTTCTGGGTGTGGTTTTGCTTGATGATGCCTTTTCTGCATCTTGTGATTTTTCAGAGCCAGCATTTTGTGATCTGAAAGATGCTGCAGATGACGGCTTGTTAAAATGTTCTGGATGCACTCTGTCCTGCGCATGTATGAAGGAAGAGCCTGGTGACCTACATAGAACATTAACAGAATATTAGAATAATGCATCTGAAGAAAATTAGGATAAAGCTGAAGATATTAAACTGGATTTTTGTATCAATAAAATTTCAGATGTTAATAATAATCTCATGCACTATCTCAGAACTTTACTACTCTACACAACCTTAGACTTCTTCTGTGTTCATCCGGAGTGATTTTTTTCCAGACGTAATTGCATTGTGCCTGTGTACTTGAGCCTTTAGGTAGACACATCCGACTTCTGCGGGTGTTTGTTGACCGGGTTAACCTTCGGGCAACCTTAGACTACACTAACTATGTTTACATTTTGAACAATAACTGAATATTGTTAATAAAAACAATGATGTAACTGTTTTAGAAATTTGTATTTCAATTACTGGTGATGTTGCAGCTGCTAACTATAAACTTTATATTATCTTTTGAACAAAGTGAAAATGCTGACCTACATTATCTTCAGGATTTGTACTTACTACAAACAGTGCTGCCATTATTGCAAATGGTTTTCATATGTAAATTTTGTTTAATCTAAATGGACATAGTGCCCACTCTGGCCCTCAATCTAATACTGGAAGCACATTTAAATATTCTTGTAGTAAATACCGTCTTTGCTGCCATTCATGATACTGTTAAAGTACTTAAATAACCCTTTACACCTGAAAATAAACTTCCCAATGCCAGAAAACTGCAAGAACAGTGAAAACTAAAAATTCTAGATATTTTCCTGTTTTAAATTTGAATAATGAAATCACAAACAATAGGATACACAATACATTGCTTGGCATATTTCACAGTATCTCATCAGGTGTATGCTACAGAAATAAATCAACACAGGATAAAGCAACATGATGAATTCTTACAGTTAATCTGTACAATACACAGTCCTGTGTTTCAGTGTGTTACCGCTGGAGATAGTTTAAAACTACTGTGGTAACTTACATTGAAACATAGGGCTGTGTACTGTATATTTCAGCTGAAAGGATTCACTATGCTGCTTTATTCTGTTAATTTATTTCTATAACATGCACCTGATGAGATACATTGAGATATGCCAGGCAATATATAGTGTAACCTATTGTTTGTAGTTTCATTATTAAAAAGCATAAATGCTATCACAGAGAAAGATTTAGTTGCCTCTGTGATTTGACAGCCAAGATCAGCTGGCCCAGGCTACACAAATAGATGAGGAAAATAAAATACTAATGACATAACAAGTGCTAGTATGTATTATAACTGATATAAAAGAACAATGTGAAAACCTAGGCATGAAAGCACTATAATAAAAAGCTCACCGAAAAATACAATTCAGCTATTGTAATTAACTCCTATAAAAGTTGAGAGAAATTCATTATTCCTTCACTTACCCATGTGAGCCACTAGACACATCAGATGAAACACTACACGATCCCTGCCATTCCAAGGACAAATCAAGATCTTCTCTGCCACATTCTATTTTTTCCCCACCGTCTGGACTTTGGGATGCCCGCCTCACAGGATCAAATTCTTCTAGGTCAGCTATCTTACTTGGTGTGGTTTTACCACTGCCAAAACTTCCTTTTCTGCTGGTACTGGTCACTGGACTGTCCACATCTGATTGCTTTCCCAGTGTTGAAGATGATGCTACTGACCCCGAGGTTCGCATTGTGTCTGTCCTGTCGGTCAAAGACTTCACACAGATGGGGGTGCGTGTCTCATCTTCATCTGGAACATGTTGAAACATTAAAGTAGTGAACAATAAACCAAGTGGAGAAAAATAAGCTTAACTCTTAAAGAATGTAACGTGTCATGTTTGGTGCAGGAATGTCTTCCTTGAATTTGCATCATCATCCAGTGCCTTGCTGGCTGGCGTAGGCAATCATGCCTCTCCACAAATTACGATCTCTGACGTCATGGATCAATTTGTGTGTTAACTCCCTCTTGTGCCATGGCACAAGACTGTCAAGCATATTCTCACGCTGTCTTCCTCCATCTCTCTTTTTGCAAATCTTTCCGGTTGCCAAAACATGTTCCAGTTTTTGTTTCCTCATAACGTGGCCAAAAAACGATGACTGCCTCTTACTGATATTTGTGATATGTTGTCTTTGCAACTCAGAGTTCCTTAAAATGTCATGATTGCTCATTTTGGCCGTCCAATTAATTTTCAGCATTCTTCTATAAAACCACAATCAAAGCTTCCAGGGATTTTCTTTTACTAATTATCCAGGATTCGCAGCCATATGTTAAAACGGGTTCTATATTTAACATGCACAAACTCTTTTCCCAGCTTTCAAGGACAATGACTTATTGCACATAACTTTCTTCATCTGACAGAATGCAGTCTTTGCTTGAGCTATTCTGTTCTTTATCTCAGTGATGCATCTTCCATCTGATGTTATCCATGTGCTTAGATATCTGAATTTCTGCACTTGCCCCAAAATAACATCCTTTACTTTAATTTCACATTTAGGCACAATGTTTCTTTGATAGTACCATGACTTTTGTCTTTCTATTATTCAAACTAAGGCCCATTTTTTCACTTTCCACAACCACTATATCTATCATTTCCTGCAGATACTTTGGACTTGTTGCTATCGAGACGGTGTCCTCAGCACATATATGTTAAAGATTTAGTGTAAATTATTTTAATGTTTTGGTCAAAACTATGTCCATGTTATATAAAGGTTAAAAATGTGAGGATTGATTTAATCAAACTGGTTTTATTCCATCTGGATGTGTCTCTCTCAGCAGAACAACAAGCCGCCTGCCAAGAGCATCACACAAAGCACAAACTCTGTAGCTCCTGCGATAAATCCCCCAAAAATTGGAAAAATTGCACTCATGATCTGAATGACTTAACCAGTTCACCCCTCTTGTGTTTTCCATAAATGTGTTCTGTAAAGCTGAATTACTTTGTTATTTTACATTGTTCACATTTCCACCACAGCTTTACCGCTAATTTTATTCATTCAAGAGTTAACTTTGTTCGACAAGACTCATAACAGCAACAAACTACTAGCTATGCTTAACAAAAATGCTTAACCTTCCACTATCCACCCACCACAAGGCAATAAATAGACGGGTTCTAAAAGTAACATTAGAATGTTTACAGACTACATCTCCTTCTTGGCATTTTGCTGGAGTCTACTGACAATAAAATACCCAAAATCCTTTGGAGGAAGGGTTACCAACCCAGGCCGAGTCCCAGCCAGTCTACATGAGCTGTGCTGAAGATAATGTGACTTTTGATTCTTGGACAACACACTTCTGGGTGGCTTCTTTGACTCATAGTTGTTCAAAGGCCACCAAGAAAGCAGAAGTCTTACACTACCAGGCAAAGCAATCAATAGTAGTGTTCTGCCAATTTTCAAAGCATGTATGACAGCTCTTTACTGAGATTTCCATAGTGTTTTTCTGTATGTGTGTGCACGTGCGCTTGTGTGCATAGTCCCCTATAATGTACTCTGAGTGAATGTCAAGTTTGTATCAAATGACCATTCATGCAAATGACATATTAAATCTTCAAATTATATGTAGTCTTCTTTTAGGCCACGTCGTGTGGTGTTGGTGATTATGTCTGTCACAGCCCCTGTCTTGTGTGCTGCCAATCATTTCTGATAGCGATGTTCCTTCACGCCATGATGTCAAACTGTCCAGCATCTTCTCTCTTGAATTTCCCCTGCCTCTCTTGTGTCTTACAAACACTTCAATAATAATATTTATGGTGTTATAGTGTGACTAAACTTGAACAGCTATTTATAGTGTAAATAACCTCAAACATAGTTATTTATAGTGTGATTAACCTCGAACATAGTTATTTATAGTGTGACTAACCTCAAACATAGTTATTTATTGTTTGACTAACCTTGAACATAATTATTTATAGTGTGACTAACCTTGAACATAGTTATTTATAGTGTGACTAACCTTGAACAGTTATTTATAGTGTGACTAACCTTGAACATAATTATTTATAGTGTGACTAACCTTGAACATGGTAATTTTGTTTCTCGTATGACTAACCTTGAACATAGTTATTTACAACCTCAGATTTCATAACTGCACAGATGTTGAGACCCTCAAGTAACCAGCTATTGCTCCGTGGAATATCTTCACTGATCTCATTCACCTCAGTCTTACTGGGGTCAATGTTCATGGGGTCAAAGTATGCAAGGTCAGTGTCAGGAAAAGAGGTTGCCAAACTGGATTCGTCATCTGTGTCATTGGTGTCATCTCCTGTGGATGAGCTCAGGCTGATATTGTCAGCCAGCTGTGGAAAGTTCCACGTGCCCTCCAGCACTGCCAGCCTGTAATATAAATTAATGATGAAATTGTTTCAGAAACAAAAGATAAAACTAAAAGGATATGGTGATAGGCTCACATTTTATATGACCAAATGGTACAAGAGGTGTAATATGACCAGAGGTTATGTCTGCCAACTTCATCAGTTCATACATGCCAAGACATATCTGGAGTTAAGATGTTTCCAATTTTTTTCATGCAGAAGTTGGCAATAAATCACCAAGATGAAATGCAACACCAACAGCACATAATTTAACAATGACAAACATAATCTCACAGGAAAAGCTCTCAATAAAACTTAGCAGTGCATTACTTGAGAGTATAATATGAAACATAACACATTTGCGTCCATGCACTGTTGAAAGTTAGTAGCATATCCTTTACAGGATGTCAGTCAACCTCATCATTTATTTTTGCTGTTTGTGATCTCTTGGCAAGTTTATGTTCAGTAATTTGCCATTGCTTTCTGAATGACCAGCACCCATATCATTTCATAAAAAACCAACGCAAGGCGGACTGCTGCCAAATTTTCCACTGCTGTGTTTCAACCATGGTAGGTGGGATTACAAGCTGTGTCCGTAACCTCTTTGCCATGGAGCCGGCTCATACACTGTAATCCACTTAATGTGTAGGATATGCACTACTCCATACATAATTAAAGAGGGGGCTGAGAGACCCCGAGGTATGGTGACCGCCTCGAGTGCTGGAGGTCCCGTGTTCAAGCCCCGGTGAGGGCCGGGATTTTTTTCATGTGGACTTCTAGTAACAGAATTTCCCCTGGTCTCTGGGTAGTGAGATCGGACGCCTGTGTGTATTGTTGCGCACATAAAAAAATCCCTTGGCTGTTGGAAATCGAGAAAGAGTAGCTTAACGGCGCTGCCCGGTGACACAAAGTGAATGTTGACTAAGTGACAGATAAGAGTGGCTATGGTTGTGTCTAGGGTATGTCCTTGTAACAATGTGATGTTGAACAACAGATTAACCAAGATGCATCACACCCAACCACCAGTCAGTGAACAAGCGTTAATTTGCGCACATAATATTCCTTTAATTATGAATTAACACAGACACATGTAGCATATAAATCCAGGAACAATAATTCTCTAAGACTATATCTCCATCCCAATGGAACACTTCGAATAACACTGCCTCTCACGGCTACTAAAATCTCGTCCCACACGACAGGTATACTAGCCTCTCTCTAGGCCCGACTCAAAGTAACCCACTATGGGTCTCGAATTCCACTCACTATCCCTGGAACCCACAGTGCAGAGTTATCTTCCAAACTCCGTCACAATTCTTCACTTTCTCAGACCACGACCTTCTCCTGGTCCGGTCTAATCTCAACTCCCCTCAGCTCGGAGTCCAAACATCAACTGCCCCTCGTCAATCTTTGTCCCTGTCTTTTAAACCATTCTATGCGCCCTCACACTGATCCACACAAACACCACCTCACTGCTCCAACTGTCTGCCCCTTCTTGCAGCCCCTCTACCTTACACCCTTCCCCGTTTATCTCCTTATATTTTCTTTCCGGTGAATGCCCTTTCACCTCGTGAACTGTTTATATTGTACGGCCACTCACCTTAATGCCACTGAACACAGGCATGTGACACCCGGGCAAAATTTTGAGTTAAAAATCTACCCAAAGTATTTCAGGATCCTCACCGGTGCTACGGAGTTCGTGCACAGAGCTGAGATTCTCCAAACTCAGGCTTGAGTTAGGAGTAGAACGGAGCATTTATGAGTTACACCTGTATGCTGTGATGTTGGTCTGTCGACTAAACTAAACTAAAACTAAACATAGTTAAAGGTGGCCAGTTTAATATTGATCACATTATCTATCAATTGCTGAGAGGTCTAAACATTATGGGCCTGTCACCATATCCCCTAATTTAAGTTTTAATGTGCAAAGTTTGATTATACCATTTACCAATTAATATTTTTTTTTTTAAACTTTGCCTTACTGGTGATTAAAATCATTAAATCTTTGGATGTTAAATAACAGTATCCTAAAGGCTCTACCATCAATTCTTAATCAAACATGTGACATTGTTTGACACATTACTTCCAATTTCTACTGTGACTTAAGTAAAGAGACCAGCCATTTTATGGAGAAAAAAAGACTCAATGGAGACAGTATATTGTTACCCAGTCAAGAAGGATGTTGCCATACTAATCTCCTCAAATACAAGGAAGCCTTTTCGGGACTCAAATGACCTGAACATCAACTCAAGTCTTCCAGAGGATTCACAACAACTGTCCAGAAAATGACCAAGCAATTCCAAAGTCAAAAGAAACTTTACAATTTGACAAAAGAAATCTTACTCTGCATTATTATTCCTTTGGGTACCATTTCCAGACTGCCCACCTGCTAGTTCTTTTCTTCCCTGCTCAAATTTGGCTCTTGATGAGGTAGATTTCTCATTCATGAAAGTGTTTTGGACATCCGGTTTCAGTTTGCTTTGTGGATTTAAACTATTGCTGAATTCTCTGGATACAGAGTCCACGTTAGAATGTTTTGGTTGCATAAGAGATGGTTCCTCGTTGATGTCTATGTCAGTTCTCCCTTCCTGTTTTAATAAAAATGCAATAATTAAGGAGATTAGATATAGTCATATTTTAACATTACAAGAGATTAAGAAAATACTTTACAACACACCACCATCTCTGCCTCTCATCTTTGTTAAATATACAAAAATACCAATGGAAAATACTGACTGGGTGTTTCAGTTCATCTATATATATAAAAATCGTTGTGTGTATGTATGTATGTATGTATGTCCGTCCTTTATGCGTTCGCGAACGGTCCAACCGATTGAGATGAAATTTTCTACACGTTTTCCTTTCATTCCTGTGCAACCAACTGTGATAGTTTTATCTATCAGCTATCAGCTATTACCTTTCTAAAATTTAATTTTGTAATTACATGACTGAACATAAGAAAATATAAAAATATATGACAAAAAGGGATATAACTTTTAGTAGCATTGTTATATCTTAAGTTAAGTCCCCTGGCTATAGAAATCTATATGAATTAAATGAGGTGCAGCCGGGCCAGGTCAGACAGACAGATAGACTGACAGACAGACAGATAGTCGGGAACGGGAGCCAAGTTTACTTTAGATAGATCTCTTCCAATCATATTTTCTATCTATTCTTCTATTCTATCTATATTTTTAACGGGAACGGGCCGAACATACATAGATAGATAGATAGATACATAGATAGATACATAGATAGATAGATAGATAGATCCCCGCCAGAGCCTGGGCGAAGCCGGGCCGGGCAGCTAATATTTATCGTTTCCATCAAGGGGACTTAACATAAGAAAAGTTATTTCAAGGGTCATAACTTTTAATAACATCACTATTATTTTATGTATAGATTGTTGCATTGTTTTCAAAGATTTATAAACTTTCTGTCTATAGTTATTTACAGGCATATGAGTTATAATAAATAATGATATAATCTTTAAGGCATTTTCATAATTTTTATAAAAGTAATGCATCTATTTAAATAGTGACAATTTTCTAACACATCTTTTTATGTTTTTAAAACCAGTGTTCATTAAAAATAATGGATTTATGTTAGATTAGATACGTTAGAATTTTATTTCTGTACTTTTTTCGGAGTGGAACTTTTGAAGTAATCGAAGCATTTGTTTTTTCCGTTCGCTTGGCAGAGAGAAGGTCAGTACACAATTAAATGGGTATATTCTTGATTTTGTTTTTGTTTTTAAAATAAAGTTGGCCACGTGTGTGTCAACATCACATTTTTCATTCAATGTTGTGGGTGTGCATACCTTATGCATACCTTACATGCAGCACGCCTGTTAAAATGCAGGTTGTTGTTTGTTTTTTTGTCTAAAAAAAGAAGAAGTCTATCCTTTGATGTACTGTTGCCCCGCATCCCAATGATTCCAACAGACATGCCATTCGAATTCAAACGCCTGCAGTTTCCGGTGCGACTTGCATTATGACGATCAACAAAGCACAGGGACAATCGCTACAAGTGTGTGGACTAAATTTGGAAAATCCGTGCTTCACACATGGACAGCTATATGTGGCCTGCTCATGCATTGGAAAACCTTCGGATTTATTTGTGTACGCACCAGACAGAAAAACAAAAAATAGTGTTCGACCATAACTGAAAAATTATACGTCAACATTTAAAAAACTAAATAATCCTAACATTAAATGAAATTTTCTAGCTGCAACCAATAAATTAGCTGC
The DNA here is from genome assembly GCA_963921405.1 of Cepaea hortensis. Classification (NCBI taxonomy): domain Eukaryota; kingdom Metazoa; phylum Mollusca; class Gastropoda; order Stylommatophora; family Helicidae; genus Cepaea; species Cepaea hortensis. The sequence goes on from OY992881.1 coordinate 52,057,835, forward strand.
GAGGGCCCAAGGGCCGAACGCATACTCTGTACGCTTAGAGAATGTATTTGAATGTATAATGACTACTTATATGAATTTAATGAGGCGCTCCCCGCCAGGGGCTGGGCGAAACTGGGCCGGGTCAGACAGACAGACAGACAGACAAGCAGACAGACAGATACATAGATAGATAGATAGATCCCCGCCAGGGCCTGGGCGAAGCCGGGCAGGGCAGCTAGTGGTTGATAAAATAGATCTGGAACTAAAGCATATTTATATTATAAAGTTAAGTAATCCCCATTTATATACCATTAAGGTGTGTTTCGTTCATATTGTTTATGTCTGATTGTCACTTGAAAGGTGATATACTCTAAGTCTCAAATCAAACCCCCCCCCCCCCCCCCCCCCCCACCTTTCTTCTAAGATAAATCTAGAGTACCCCTTTTATGAGGCCAGGGTGAACATAGAAATGTACCTTGATAAAAATTTTCTAAAGTCTTCTAAAGAATAAGTCTTCGGTCTCAAAAGTGGAAACAATCGCAGTTATAAATTTGTCTTCAATTTCAGAAGGAGAGATTACACTTTAATAAAAGAAAGTAACTTTAAGATTTCTAATCAATGTTAATTATAAATTCTGTAGTTCATGAAGATAGAAATCCATATTTATTTAATATATGGTAAGATGTGTGAAACAGCAAAGAAATGAAAATAAACATATAAAAAAACAAAAACAAAGAAAAGCCCAACCGACTCAAACTTACTTCTAAAAACTGCTTAAATACTAACGACTTGTACAGATGTGGCTGTGTAGCCACAAAATTCAGCAGCTCAATTGCGCTTACCCTCCTTTCTTCTATCACATTTTCATCAAAACGACCTGCAAGTACAATGCATCTTTAAATGTTTGTTATATAAGTAAACAGATTATTTAATCACACACATCTGGTTAATTTTTCTTTTGATAAGCTTACTTTTATTATCTTTTCTGCTTGTTCTTTTCATTGCCCTAATGCCATTGTTGCTACTTAATTATCTCTTGACCTATGTTGACAGCTGAGGAAAATGGTAAGGGACAAGATGGATGTTTGAGAGAAGAAAACACAGATAACTTATTTCGTCATCATTCAGTGCCTTGCCGACAGGCGTGGCCGATCATGCTTCTCAACAAATTGAGATCTCCGAAGGCATGGATCAATTCATGTGTTGACTTCTCTTTCAATCATGCCTCTAAACTTATTTCACAGATTCTAAGAAGTGCACAAAGTGTGGTCTTCCTAAACACGACTAAATCTAGCCTAGATTGGACCCCATCATCAAACTTTCCTTGTCATGTGGTTGATTTTAAACTTTCTAATCGTACTTCATCATCAGTGTCTCATCCCTATCACGTGCTTCAGTGCTGCATATCTTCAGTGGCAGGTTTCTTCCTGTGTTGGCAGTGATTGTGTTCCTTGGTCAACCTTTTTGCTACTTGCCTTCTTGATAAATTATTTTTTGTTTTTAAACTCAAATTCTCAAATTTAACTCGATTATTAATCGTCGTAAGCGACTTCCTGTATCAGTCATGGGTTATCGCAGAAATATTGTCATTGCATTATAATACAAGTCTGCTACCATATTAAAAACTTTTAACTCATTACTGTTAAACACCTGCACTTCTCATTCGTCACCATCCATATTTGTTTGATCCAAACCTACTTTTTCTTAGGCACTGAATCTGTTAAACTTATGGCAAAGATAAAATCTAATACACAAAAGGTGAATGAACGCTTGAATAGGGAAGAAAATGGTTAAAAGGTTAAAGGCAAGTGGATTGACTTCATTGTGATGGGTTTAATCCCAACTGGCTTTGTTTCTCACAGCAGAATGGCAAGCCGCTTACTGAGAGCATCACGCACACAAAAACTCCAGAAAAATTTTACTTGTGGTCTTAATGATGCAGTTCAAAAATGAACCAATGGCCTTCTATACGCAAGGCAGATGGTTTGACTACTTCATCAGGGAGGCCCCTGAATGAATGAATGAATGAATGAATGAATGAATGAATGAATGAAAGAATGAATGAATGAATGATCCAGTTTAAAAATGAATCAATGGCATTCTGTACACAAGGCAGATGGTTTGACTACTTCACCAGGGAGACCCCTGCATGAATGAATGAATGAATGAATGAATGAATGAATGAATGAATGAATGATCCAGTTTAAAAATGAACCAATGGCCTTCTATACGCAAGGCAGATGGTTTGACTACTTCACCAGGGAGGCCCCTGCATGAATGAATGAATGAATGAATGAATGAATGAATGAATGAATGAATGAATGAATGAATGAATGAATGAATGAATGAATGAATGAACACAGAAACTTACCAAACAATTTGGGCTTAGCAAACTCTGGAAACTGATCTCTCCTATGAAGAGCCTTATGCAGCGCCAACAAAGATTTGTGAAGTATTTTGAAATCATTGTATCTCTTCCAGCACACAACCTACAAGCAAATCAAGATTAATGAAGTACATATTACTATAGTTTATACAAGCTTGTAAACAAGCACATTACAAACTAAACCTAAGTGTCAAAACATTACATATCAGACAAATAAATAAACATAATAAAGAAACATGTTTAACTAATTCTATACCACACAGAACTCTAATTAAATATACAGACTATGCAACTCCACAAACTAATATTTACAGACACTTGATATTTAAAATTGTAAAGCAACAAGCACTAAATATTGCTAAAAAAAGCTCTCTGTTTTCTTACAAAATTACACGTGCCTCAAATATTATTTAGGGTTTTTATGATAGCATCCATATGATTGCCAGCATGTGCCCGAAGAATAAAGACTGGTTGTCCAAGCGGTCATCAAGTAGCATATAGGCAGGAAAGGTTTTAAACACAAATCAAAGAGCCTTACTGAGGATCAAAAAAGAGGTCCTACAATACGTAAGGTGGAAATTCTGACCACTCAACCATCTACTCCTCTTTCTGTAGGTTAAAGAAGTTATTTGCATGTCCTTTACAGGACATTCCAGTTAACCCCAGCATTTATTGACTGTTTGCAATTTACTAGGCAAATTTACTTTCAGTAGTTTATCACTGCTTTCTGAACACCCATGCCTCATACCATTAAAATCAACATAAACTAATCTGCTTCCAAACCACCCGCAGCTAAATTCAAACCCTTGACTCAGAATATCGGGGAATTGTTAGACTTTTTTTTTATAGGTTGGTGTTCTCAATTTTAAATTTCACTCTGGCAATGGTGTGTATAGCCTACTATGTTCTACCTCCAACTGTTGAGAGAATTTTTATTGTACGCAACCTGCATACAATTTCTCTTTTTTTTTTCATCTTTATCTAAAAAGGTTAGGTCAAAGATGTACACTGTCTTCAGAAAAGGGGAGAAATATAACATACCCAAGCATCTTATTTTGTAAAAAACCATAGCTTCAGAGAGCTGATTCGTGCCAGGTCTAGAGTCAGACGGTGGACGGCATCCCACTATACCACACTAGCTCTTTGGCATAAGAGATGTTTCACTTCAATACTACCTACACTGAACAAACTGTAACCTTGACCTCTAGTTCTACCATGTCTATCCTGGAACTTCAAGAGGGAATAACTATAGTTATATTTATCTTAGTTCTAGCATGTCTATCCTGGAATAACAAGAGGGAATAAGTATAGTTATTTAACTTAGTTCTAGCATGTCTATTCTGGAATAACAAGAGGGAATAAGTATTGTTATATTTAACTTAGTTCTAGCATGTCAATTCTGGAATAACAAGAGGGAATAAGTATAGTTATATTTATCTTAGTTCTAGCATGTCTATCCTGGAATAACAAGAGGGAATAAGTATAGTTATTTAACTTAGTTCTAGCATGTCTATCCTGGAATAACAAGAGGGAATAAGTATAGTTATATTTAACTTAGTTCTAGCATGTCTATTCTGGAATAACAAGTGGGAATAAATAGTTATATTAAACTTAGTTCTAGCTGTCTATCCTGGAATAACAAGAGGGAAATAAATATAGTTATATTTAACTTAGTTCTAGCATGTCTATCCAGAAACTTCATGGGAGAATAAGTATCTTATTTAATATTTATACAAATGAAATCTTACTTACTTCAGTTAATGTCTCTGGTGATCTTATAGGGAAAGTCTGAAAACAAAAATGGTCAAATAAAGTGTAATTAAAGTACAATCATTGTGAAGAATTGTAAAAGAACACTTACACACAAATAAGAAACATAAATACTGAGCTGATAACTGAAATATCACATCCCAAACAACAGTAATCCAAAAGAAACACTAAAATTGCAATAAAAAACATACATGTCTTGTGCATATGAATTAATTTGTGCCCTCACTAGACTCATTCTACTGATTTCCCAACTTCTTTGCACTCATCTCCTCCTGTCTATTATTTCTTTTCTCATACTTTCTGCTGTTGTTTTCACTATGTCACCACTTCCAGATTACTGTTTGGGATAAGATATTTTGGCCATTAGTTAAGTATAGAAGTAAAAAGTTAAGTAATTTTGTTTCTCGTTTTTTTATTCCACATATGTCATATACTTAGCTGGAAGATTGACTTGCGATAAATGTGACTGATGTTTAAACATCAGTGTAATCACTTAACTGCATCTACTTGCTGAAAAATATAGAATTAGATGCAAAAAAAGAAAACATTACCCATTCTATAATATGCTTGCATAAAAGTTATTTATTAACTGATTAAGTGCCATGGGATGATGAATCATCTTAAGCAACTACCTGTATCTGCCATGAGCTTATATACAATAGTTTTCCCTATGCAACCTTCTTCACGTTGATATATAATACAAAATATCTGCTACCGTAGGTCAGCATGGCTGAATGGATAAGAACACATGTCCTACGCCAGGGACTAAAATGTTGACTTATCATCCTTGACTTGGGGACAAAAATTACAAGTACCTCTAGAGTGGGCTTGCCTGATGTTGAGGGACACTGTTAATAGGGAAAGCTAATCCACACACACAATTTGGTCCAGCACTACTAGAAGTAGAGTGTATGGAGTACACTTGAGTTCAAAGCGAGCAAGCAAAAAAAAAAATGTCTTCTACCATATAAACCACTTTTATATCATAACTGTGACATATCTTGGTGTGAGGCTTGATCGAAGCCTGTCCTTCAGAGATCATGTTGATTATGTTATAATGAAAGCTCGAAAAGGTTTGTCAGCAATGAGAGTCATGGCGGCTGCCAATATCGAGTAAAGACTGCTAATACTTCTGTTCTAAGGACTGGTGCTTTCACGCATCGAGTATGCCCTGGCCATCCTCACTGTCAGCCCTACACAGATTGGAAGACTTGAAAAGGTACAAAACGAAGCCATGCGCATCATTTTGGGCTGCACGAAAGACACCAGCTGTGTAGCAATGAGGAACCTCCTTGACTTCCTGACAATGGAACACAGGATCAAGATCTGGAGAGCTCGTGCATACTTAAAAATAAGTGCAGATGAGCAGCACCCTCTGCATGACGCTATATTCAGAGAAAAGGGTGACAGGCTAAAGAGAGGCAAATCATGGATGGGTCGGGTGGAAGATGTCGTCAGACAGATCTGCAGTCTTACCAGTATCAACCCCGGCAAGGAATGGGTGCCGGTGCCTCCAGCTTTTAAGTGCACTTTCTCCTGCATTATCACGCTCGACAGATGGTGCAGAGAGCAGAACCCTGTCGCTGTCAATGCAGAAGTCAACGCGCTCATCTATGAACACTCAGATAGCCCCGAAGTGCTCATCTATACAGATGGATCTGTTGTAAAGCAGTAGAGAAGTGCATGGGCATTTACAGCCCGTTCAGCGGGCCGAACCGTTCAAGAATCCAGTGGTGCCCACTCTATGACCACAAGCAGCATGACGATGGAGATGATGGCAGTTACACAGGCTTTTATATGGCTGGAATCACAGCATTATACCAACATGTGTGTACTAAGTGACTCAATGAGCATGATTCAGAAGATCAAAGCTGGATCTGTACGAAGACAGTGGACTGAGTCGCTGCGGAAGTCTGTTGTTCGTAAAGTCACCTTGATCTTCGTCCCGGGACATACGGGAGTCGAGGGAAATGAACGAGCTGATAAACTGGCTGGCTCTGCACCCCCTGTAGATGACCAGCCCATGGATCATGCCGATGTTATTAACGTCCTTAAAGATATGGCGAGAACAGAGGACTTTGACGTCAGTGAATTCACATCGCTGTCCAGGATGAAAGACTTGGGAGTAAGAATCGGCACAGCCAGACGCAAGAGGTACATCAGGAAAACAAGGCGCCTCGTCAACCAACACAGAACTGGCACTATTAGCCACCGGACACTGATGCATATGCTGGGGGGAGGATCTGAGCACCTATGGACATGTCCGGAGTGCAATGAAGATACCCCAACTGATAACTTAACTGAACTGAACTGTGACAGAACCCTACTTCCCACTTTCTACCATCCATTTTTGTTTGGCACTGAATCTGTTAAGCATTTCATTATTTTTCCACTAATGCAACCTTCATTTGAACCCCACTAACTGAGGCCATTGTCACCAACAAGTCTGTGTTTTGTTAATTATCTAATTGGGGGGGGGGGGGGGGGGTGTCAAAACTTTGTATACATCACTATTAAGGTGGCCATTCACTTTTTATAGTAGTCATGGATATTGAGTTTTTAAATTAGCATTAGCCTAATTAGCTTTAACATGAGACCACAATATGTTTTTGTAAATTATCAAATATAGTAAATAATGAGGCAGTGAAATAATCAAAGTAACTGTAAAAAACGAATTCTTCCCCGCTAATAATAGATCCCCATTGATGTCTGTATTCATACACATTTCTGAACTTTGATTATCTTCATGAGTCACACATAGTCATTTAGAAAACATGTGAAACCCTAGGCAGAAACAATGAGCAAACATATATTACTGTTTGACAAGAGTCTAGGGCTGAAGTTTTCAACGCCTAGGAACCTGTCACATTACATCTTTTTTTATATTTTTTATGTTGCATATCCCTTACAGGATGTTGCAGTCAACACCAGCATTTTTCAGCTGCTGTTGATGTCTTGGCAAGATTATGCTAAGATGTTTGCCATTGCTTTCTGAGCAACCGACTCACATACCCCCGTAGGTAACCAACGCAACGCAATCCGCTACTGAATCTCGCACAGCTGCGTTACCCACATGAATATACTGGATTACGGAGAAAGTCATTAACTCTTAGGCCAGGGAGACCGGCAGTATAACATGAAGCATGTTATATTTACATATTTAATTCTTACATAATTAGAGTTATAGTTACATCACATTGAGGGTTCAGAGAATGAGCAGCAGGTGTTACAGAAGTGTCCATGCAGCAGCTGATAGGAGACAGCTCACATCCTGGTGATGTAATTATATACACTGACGGGTCTGTGGTAAGAGGCCAAAAGTGTGGGTGGGGTTTTATTCCAAAGACAAAAGGACTGTTTAAAAAGGGGGAGATTATATATACACATTCTAGCATGAAAATGAGAGTTGAGGCTGTGATGGAAGTCTTCCGATGATTGGAGGACAGTACAGCCAGATGTGCTTGTAACAAACTCATTCACAGAGTATGCCCTGAAAAGCAGAAATTGGCATGTCCTGGGTGGGGTGGTTGGCATTGCTTGACAGGGTGGAGATTGCGAGCATATCATGGATTTTCTCTACATGACATGCAGAGCAATAAATAGGCATTTAGCTACTGCTGTCCCTCTGGGTGGTGAGCTACTCAAGGTAATATGGCGGTGGAACTTTAGTTGCCGGAGAGTGCAGATAAGCAGTTGGGGATATCCATTTATGGAAAGAATATCTCAGGCAGGTAGGTGTAAAGGGTCTGGATATACTCAAAGTGTAGAGGAAAAGCCAGGCGACCATTAGTCAAATTTCTACTGGAACAACCAGCTTGGGAACTCTGATGGCTTTTGAAGAGAATAGGCAAGGCATGTGTGGGGGTACTATGCATGGATGATGTTTCTTAAATTAAGTATTATTCTTATATAATGAAATTAATATAATGAATAATTAACAACCGTTTGTTAGTACAACTGTTTCACCTTGCAGGTTACTTTATAAACTGTAAATCCCTTGGAGTGAAGCTCCGGATCTGTGACGGTAAAATGCCATATATTATCCTGGACATTCCACTTTGTATCATGTGCCATCATCACAAGTCTGGCTAACTATAAAACTGTATCCATTTTACACCCACCGAGTGAAATGTTTTCACGTTACGTCAGAATATTTATTAATTATTAACTAACTAGTGGTTTGTTCAACTCGGGTTCTGGAGTGTGTGTGTGTTGTTTTGTTTACTTACTGATGATATTTTAATAATCTTTGTATTTATTTTTCCTAATTAGGAAGTCAGCGTATCTTATAATGTAATGGTTTAGTAGTAGATCTGAATTTACTACTCGAACATCTACTTCTTTATTACGTAAAGAGCCCCAACCAATATGCAATAATTAATGTTTCAGCTAATTGGTCTCAATCTGAAACCAGCAAACAAACAAGATTAGTCGTTCGACCCGGAAGCAATCATCTTGGGTCATAGCTCGGAATTATTTTATTTCGTACACATTAACGCATTCTAGTTACAACTGTAGGTGCTATTAGTATGATTATGCATTCTTTTTTATATATTACAGTGACATTTTCCAAATAAATTTAACAACGAACCATAAAGCACAAATAAAAATAGAAGTGCTAAGCTTCGCTAGTATATCTTGTGACGTGGTGGTAAAACCGAATAATTTATAATGACTTCCATATTGTCCATTTCAGGGAGGCTACTATGAAATAGTTTTCTTCTGACTACATAAATAACCGCCGGCATTAATCACATAACCAGGGAGAAATGGGACTTCTCACAATATTAAAGAAAATGAAACAGAAAGAGAAGGAGGTCCGGATATTAATGCTGTATCCTTTGATTGGAAGAACTGTAGTGTATTATATCAAAGTAGTAGTTCAGCTAGTTGGTTTCGATAGATAGTAAAAAAAAATACTGTTCGTCTCCACAATGAAAAATCATTTAAATGGTTGGCTGCAGTGGATCTGATCTACAACACACGATTTCTTGTCTCGTGTGTCTATTTCTTGTGTTATCTTGACATTAGCATCGCAATCCGCCTTTTGCTTGCCTGCCTTCAACTGTGTCTTCCAGTATGGTTTCCACAAAATTGTCATGTCTTTTAATATGGTGAAAATACTTAAATAGTATCATTACTCTGTGGTAGTGTGGTTTTCATCAACTGTTCATTCCCAGCCACCTACTATCATCTATAGGATCTCAGGATCTGGTATTTGACTGTTTTTGTGTCCATAAATTACAACATATTCCTCTGTATATCCACATCTCTAGTAGTTAGTTTAGTAGCCACTAATAAATGCATGCTTCACTACGTATCGTCCTCACCCTGTGTCATCTCCACGGTATCTGTCCTGAGCCATTGTATATTCTGCTAGGCTATCCTGGCCGCATCTTGATGATGTCTGTCAGTGTGTATCTTGACATCCTCTGGCTCTTTTGCCCTACATTTTGTTTCCCATATGGTTTTCACTTGATTGTTTTGTTTGGTGTGGGTGGCTAACAAAGTACCTTGTTATTCTTATGATTATTTCCCTCAGGGATGCGTATTTTATACTGAATTATTTTAGAACTTCCATATTTTATTATTTTTGTCTTTTTAACTGAGTCACTGCAAACAAAAAGTGGGTCTGGACCAAACAGAAATTGATGGCAGAAAATGGGAAGTAGGGGTGTGTCACAGTCATGTTCTAAAAATGGTTAAAATGGTAGCAATTATATGACCAAGTCCTACAAGAAACAAATGAAAATCTACACTGATTAGAGAAATTAGACGCAGACAGTCAAATTGTTTTGGGACATGTTATGAGAAGAAATAAATTGAACTTGGTGACAACTGGCAAGATCAAGGGGAAGAGAACAAGAGGAAGACAGAGAAGTAAATACCTGGATGGCTTGGCCACATGGCATGGCCGAGACGGGAACACTGAGCTGATCTACGACTCTGGCGATCGAGTGACATGATGCTTACCGGCATGGCACATGATGGATGGAATTATATTGTATTATATATCAAATTAAAGAAGATTGCACAAAGAACACATCACTATAGCTACTGTTGTTTTAAGTTTGAAATTTCATAATAATAATGTTAGATTTTGTAAACAAAAATTTGAAGACGGGTGACAATTATTAAAAATTTCCACTTTTCAAGGCACTATTTCTCCTTATTTGATGATAATCCAATTACATTTACTGAATAATGATAAGCACACCACTTTTCTTCACTAATGTCATAAGAACTGCTCCTTAACACCATCAATTATAACATCATATTTTTTAAGCACATTTTCACATAAAACTGAAAAAGTTAGGAAAACACGAGGCAGATTTGTACTCATTAGAATGAGAACCAATGTATACACTGTTTTCTTTTTAGTTATAATTATTTAAATACTACTCAGCTTATTTGTGATAGGCAAAGCAAACTTAGGGGCACAAGTGTGGCCCATTAGAGCAAGCATAATTCAACATGTGCCATCATGTGATGACAAACTTTCACTGTTATTTTTGTTTTCCATATGACCACCTGTTAAATAATTTAACTGAAAAACCATAATACGCCATGTGCTATCAGTTTCAGAATCTTTCACAAAGTCCTTTAAATCAGAATAACTGTCATCTAAAATTGTTTAAAATGATAATCTGATGTAAATCAACGAGGTCGAGAACTAGTGGCCATTACCATCTCTAAAACCAGAAAATTAACCACAATTTAACACAGATTTCTGCTCAGTTTTGAGAGATGTGACTCTTCATTTCCGATAATTTGGAAAGAAAGAACTTCTTCCAGTGTAAATTTTAATTTACCTGGCACTAAAATTGTGGAAGACACAGGAAATGAAACATGTAATGCACTGTCAATATTCAGATGATTAATGATACCATGGCAGTTTTGAATAGTTCAATTAAGACGATATATTGTACCATGTCAGTGGATCAGTTAATCTACTATTCCTTGATGGTTCAGGAAATACAAGTGATCAAGAAATATATATAGCTATATAACTATTTTCCTTAACACAATTATAGTGGACTGGATAATGCAGGTAAAACAACTATTCTGAAAAAATTTAATGGTGAAGATATTGACACTATTTCACCAACCTTGGGGTTCAACATCAAAACTTTGGAGCACAGAGGGTATGTGTATCTGCAATTTGGGGCATCTGCTTGTGTTGAAATTTACATTTAAAATTAATAATTGTGATGTTAAAAATACTCCTGTATTTTATTTTAGTTTCATATGTAATCATGCATTGTTTTTATAGCAAACAATTGCATCTGACTGTAAATGTCTTAATTCTTTCTTTCTTTCTTTCTTTCTTTCTTTCTTTCTTTCTTTCTTTCTTTCTTTCTTTCCTTCCTTCCTTCCATCTTTCTTATTGGCTGTTAGAATTGTATCCACTTTTCTCAACCCTTTTCCTGCCATAATGTGGTTTTAGTTAAAAAAAATATAACATAAGCGTACATAAACTTTGGGAGTCATGGTAGTGCAGTGGCTACTGCACTTGTCTGACAGCCCTTGGAGGTTGAAAGTTTCGTCCTTGACCTGGGCTCGCAGGTCAACTAAGCCAAACATCGGTACCAGGAGATGTCCTGGGAAGTAAAGGCAGGTGACGTGATATTGATGACATCATCATTTGAGTAGTAGCTGGTCTAAAAATGTGGGGCTAGTGCTTTGTACCCCATACACCTCATGACATGAAAAGGGGTCCTTTACTTACTATATATGAACATCTATGAACTGGTTTAGTATGGTGTTAGACTCCTTAAAGTGCTCAATATCTTCATTTATAAATCTGAAGAATATCCAATACCAGTACGTATCTTTGTGTTACACTGAATATGGTTTTGGCGTGGCATTCTGTATTCTCATAGAATTTCTTTGCTAAAATGAGAAACGTTTTTTTTTTGTCTTAGTAGAGTGAAACAAACAATGATTTTTAGTATGAGGAGCCATTATCTGTATCTCATATCACTGTGGGAAAAGATACATTCCTATGGGTAAATTATGTTTTAACTATACGCTACTGCACAGGTGAGATTAAAGCTGTAGAGTAAGCTACAAATACAATGCTTAACACCAACACACACTGACAGCAGTCGGTCATATGTACAGATGCACTGTCTGTACTGCAAGCTTCCAGGGTAGTAAGAGGAAAAAGATTGTATTGCTTGAAAAGATGAAGGTCAAGAGCATATTATGAATTTTCTGCCCAAGGCGTGTGGATGTGTGAGGAAACGAACAAGCTTGATAGAATGGCTGCTGCTGCATCTTTGGGCAGGAAGCTAGATTATGGCAAGATTGAGGTTGTCGAGGCTCTCTGGGATGGAGTGGACAGTTTCAGTTTTAAAAAATGACCCCCATGTGGAGAGACTAATTCAGTGGGGGTGAGCAGAGAGCCTGGACGATACTCAACTCATAGAGGAAAATGCGGGTGGATATTCGTTTCTGTCAGACTGCCACTGGTACTGTCAGCATAAGAACTCTTCGCTGGCTACTGAAGAAGGGGATGGAGCTCGCGTGGGAATAATATCCTGAGTTCAGTGATGGATTCTTGATTACATATTTCATTTACTTTTGGGTATTCGATTCCCACATTTGGGAAATGAACTAAGCAAGATGACTGCCAAAAAGTGAACCATACTCCAATGGTTACCATTCCTTTGTAATATACCTTGATATTAACATTTAAATAGACTGCAGGATAAAAAAAAAGGGGGGGGGGTGGATGATGAAATGACAATACAAATGCATAATTTGAGGTAAGAATACTATTCAGATTATCAGAAGAGAACAGAATTGACTGAGTAATGACTACTCTTCTCTGGTGAGAACAGATGACTCTTTTTCACCTTAAAAGGGGTTGAATAACCGCATGTACAGACTTGATCTGTTCTGCCACAAAGCACATGTGGATTAAATGAAGGAACTGCTGAGCATGGTCTGCTGGAATGTCCTGCTTATAGCTAGTGGAAAAAGAAATAATCTGATGCCTCAGCACTAGAGTCAAAGCTGTATAGGACTAAAGAGAAACTGTAGCTAACTTTGAAGTTCATCATGAGAACATGGCTAAAGATATAAACATCAAAGTTGCAATCACAAGAAGAAGCATGCAAATTCAGACAGAATACTCTGCAGCCTGATTAGACCATCAGTATATTAATTATAGTACCATGTAAGTTTACTGAACCCGCCACCACACTGCCATGGCTAGGGGTGTTTTACTGTATAATACATTATGAAATAATTATGTGTTGTCTGTAATTGTGTTTATTTTGTGTACTTGTTACAGGTTTAAGTTAAACATCTGGGATGTTGGAGGGCAAAAATCACTCCGTTCATACTGGAGAAATTATTTTGAGAGTACAGATGCTTTGATATGGGTAGTAGATAGTGCTGACCGCATGAGGCTGAATGATTGCAAGAAGGAGCTGCTCAGTCTGCTGGTAGAAGAGGTAAGTTTTATACTTTTGTCTTCCTATTGTATTTTATGGTTTAATTTAAAGTGGCTGTGTGTGTGTATGTGTGTGTGTGTGGGTGGGTGTGGAAGGCAAGAGGAAACTACAAAGTTCATTTTTAAAGAATAAATTTATGATCAGTTGGAAATGGTGGAGTAAAACTTGGACATTTAACAAGTTAACTGAAAAGCACAAATGTGCTTTTGACTATATGTTACATAAGAATTATTTTTTTGGGTGCTCGCTCGCTTTGAACTCAAGCGTAGTCCATTCACACTATTTATAGTAGTGATGGATTGAATTTTGTGTGTGGGTTAGATTTCCCTATTAACAGTGTCCTTCGCCATCAGGCGAACCCACTCTGATTTCAGAGGTACTTGTAATGTATGACCCCAAGTCAAGGATGACAGGTCAAAATATTAGTCCAGCTGTCCAGTGTAAGGGTTGAACCGCTTACCTTGGCATCAGCAAACCGGATTTTTAAGAACAACGTTCTTATCCATGCGGACCTGCACATAAGAATATGAAAACTTCATTGGATGAAAAAGAGAAGAAGATGCTTTAACTAACAAGAAATCAGTTTTAAAGAAGATTGGTTATTAAGACAAATAAAATTGAGGAAATATTATAGGCATGTAATAAGACCTGAATGTCTGGAAATAGCCACTTTAGTAACTTTTTCTAAATTGTTTTTTAATTATATAACCTGCATAGTCGGATAGCTCTTGGAAAAAAACAAATCCAACGATACCCTATTCAAGTCTGTGGGTCAATTTTAAACCGAGATATTAATGTTTGTGTGTAAGTTTATAATTTACAAGGAAGATATAAAGAAAACGGTTTTGACCTTTCCACTTTTTGTGACCCTACCTACACACTCACACAACTGTTGGTTGCACTGTCGTCAAGGAGATTAACACCCACAAGGGCTTATAACTCTGCCAGTTTATATATATATACACCCCGACACTCAGATATATACATCACGCCATGCCGTGATGACGTCAGACCGAGCGTAGACTGTGCGCGGCGAGACTTGTCAGCCAGCTTAGATTGCTGTAGATAGATGCATTTTGACAAAAGATGTTCCTTTGGAAAGATTAAAAATTATCAATGAGCCCGCCCATGCAGAGTGATGAAAATATATACACAAATACTAAATTTGATGTTGAATGCAATCATGCATTCATTGGCATTCACATCGCTGTGAATATTCCATAACAATTTTAAATAGTCATCGCTGACAAGGAAACGGCTATTTCCGGCCATTGAAATATCACATCAGAGCATGCAATTTTCATCATTTTCGTTTGGGATGAGTGTCCCGACTTTAACAGTCGAAAATGACAAGATTTACATAAAAATGGATGATACATCTTATAACACATACTAGAACCATCTGAAAAGGTCACTCTGTATCTCTGTGTGAGAAACGAATTTCAGAAACACAAGATGTACACACGTAAACCGAGGAGGGAAAAACTATATAAAGTAATTGGTCCCTTTTTTAATGCGACTTGAAATAATCGAGGAATTTAACATAACGAGTACTCTATATATCCTTTAAATGGAGACACCAAAACAAAAAAACGAAAATTAACGAAAAAAATCTCCGGCAAAATACGGCAGATGGGAACGAAAGTACCTATCTGGAAAAGATAACTATTAAGGGTTGTATTCTGGGGAAGCAGAATAGAAGTGGGCTGCATCGTAGATGGGCTCAAGATGTGATAGATAATTTATACATGACAGCAACAGAGACCCAGACATCTGGCTTATGTTAGAAAGCACTGTAAAGACTGTTGTAGAGGCAAAGTTCTGCACAGGACAAGCCACTAGATTATGATGATAAACATGTTCAAGAACATCATACTGTTCTTCAGTG
The DNA here is from genome assembly GCA_963921405.1 of Cepaea hortensis. Taxonomy (NCBI): domain Eukaryota; kingdom Metazoa; phylum Mollusca; class Gastropoda; order Stylommatophora; family Helicidae; genus Cepaea; species Cepaea hortensis. The sequence goes on from OY992881.1 coordinate 52,073,322, forward strand.
TGGATAAACTCAAATGAAATGCATCATTGCCAAGTTGTGTGTGCTTTTATGGTAATTGTGAATCTGAATAGGATGCACACCATGTGCCACTTATCTTCAGAAATACTGCCTCAATTCATTCTTTGATAAAAATAAAGTCGCTTAAAAGTCGACAGGGTCGACTACATTGCACCGGGTTTTATCCCATATGGCTCGGAAAATGTTACACAAAACACGAACTCCGTAGCTCTAGTGACGACCCACAGGAGTCTCCGAAAAATTTAACTCGTGAACCGAAGGACGCGGCCCGGAATCGAACCCACAACCTTCAGAGCCCGAGTCAAACGGCTTGACCACTTTACCACGATATAGTTGCATATCATTTTACAGGACAGCACAGTTAACTCCAGCATTATTTGGCTGCTTGTCATTGCTTGGCAAGTTTATGTTCAATAGTTTTCCATTGCTTTCTAAACAACCGGCACTCATACAATTGTATGGAAACCTACACAAGGCAGTCTGCTTCCTTTTCATCTGCATCTGTGTTTCAAACACAGTTTGTGGAATCACGAATTACATTCATAACTCCTTCTCCACAGAGCTGGCTTTGATACCAAATGTGCATAAAATGATATGTGATCTTTAAGAGAATTGTGGTATTTTAAATACAGAAGGTATTTGAATAGTGTTTGAGTACATTAATGAGATTGTAAATTTGGTTCAATAACAGGCAAATTATTTCAATAATAGCTGAATATATAACACTGCCTGAGTGAAACTAAAGTAAATGATGGTAAATCATACATGCTATACATATTAATTGTTGGAAACGATATATGTTTGCATATCCTTTACAGGACATTGATGTCAACATCAGCATCTTTCAGCTGATTGTTGATTTCTTGGCAAGATTACGCTCAGTAGTTTGCCATTGCTTTCTGAGTGACCGGCTCACATACCCCGTAAGTTACCGACGCAATTCGAACCACTGCTGATTCTCACCGTCGTGTCGTCACGTTACTTACGAGAGTATACAAGATTACGGAGAAAAGTCGCTAACCTCTAGGCCAGGAAGCCGGCTATTTAAGATTAAGGACCAGAAATACTGATTATATTGTTATATATTATCACACATTACAAACATCATAGATATAATTTCTCACAATTTTACCTTGTTTCAGAGACTTGCTGGAGCAACTCTTTTAGTTTTTGCTAATAAGCAAGATCTTCCTGGATCTTTGCCAGCAAGAGAAATTAGAGAGGTTTGTTACAAGTTGTATAAATATTTTAATTCATCTTTCTTCATCAGTGTTCTGTCTCTATTGCTTATTATCTTGCTCCATGCAACAAGGCAGTAAATATACAGGTAACTCCTGTCAAGTGTGTTTCATAAAAATAAGTACTGAATATTTTTCAGAACTTGGAGGGCAGGTGATGATGGAAGAGTTGGTCATCCTACCTCATTATGACATGATTTAGTATATGTGAAGGCCTATAACTTCACACTCCTATGGCTGTATGTACCATGTGGTTGTCTTTAAAATAGTTTATGCAGCTCAAAAGGTGGCAAATATAAACAAATTCCCACAAGGAGAAGTACACTTGCATGCCTGCTCGAATGGGGTCATGGGTTCTAATCTCCCTCGAGACAGGGTTTAAAACAAAAATTGACTAGAACTTCCAGATTGACCCAACCTAAAATGGGTGCCAGGAAATATTCTGGGAAGTAAAGATGATTGGTGTGATCACTCATCAACTGTTGATTTGTCTTTAAAAACATGAACCTGGCATCATATGCTAATATGCTTCAAGGCACGTACAAAGAGTGCTTTACTTACTTACCAAATGCCCAATATGCCTTGTTTGGCTGGCCAAGTGGCTAAGAATGCAGGGGTCTCCTTTGGGAGACCTGGGTTCGAATTCTAGGTAAAGTGTAGATGTTTTTTTTTGTTGGGGGAAAAATAAAACCCTGACCTGCACAGTTTGCGGTCACTGCTCTAGCCTTAATTCATCAGGCTCAAGGCTCCCCTGTTCTACACCACAAAGTACTATATTCAGTAGATAACAGATGACAAGGGGAAGTAGGAATTGGTGGTTCTCTATTTAATTACAAAAGCAAATGAATACTTTTATAATTACACATAGATATATTTGTCTGATTACTAAGGTTACTACTGTTAGTATTCAGATCTCTTTATTTATTTATATTCTTTTTACTGATGGATTTGTCTGGAGATACATCTATATATATACATCTATATATTCAGGAAAAGAAAAAGAGTGGACAATGGGGTCGGTTTTCTCTTAACAAAGAATGTTGTTTCAGCGCTTTTTGGATTCAATGCAGTCAGTGGTTAACTTCTCACTATTGGGACAAACAATAGGTACATCACAATCATACAAGTTTATACACCATCAACTGCGTCAGATGATGATGAAATGCAGGAATTTCACAGTACTTTATGATTGACATTGGAAACGGTAAAAAAAAAAAAAACACCTGAAAATCATGAGATTTCAGCATGAAAATTAGTGTTGAAAAAAAGGAGGAAGAAGAAAAGATATGAGGCCTACCAGGGAGTTGCTCGCTTCTCTTCTCACGACTCCCGTGGCATTCTTTAACTTTGATAATTGATGGCAGGAGACACCTGTTGATTTACACATGGCCTGGTAAAGCAACATATAGATTTCATAGGCCGTGTGCGCTAAGATAACTGGACGACAATCGTGCCACTACTGTACTGGTCTAGTGGCGCTTTGTTGATGTCTCTGGAGATGCGTGTTCTGTATCTGATAGACATCTCTACTTCTACTTCTGATGACCATTGATCTTTTCCAACTTATGCAGTCTATAGTTGTTACCTACTGAAACCAAACTTTGTACAACACGACACAGATGGTTTTTCACAGTCTACTTTACTGAGACGCTACACTTGACATGTCGATAACAAACCATTTGCTCCACAGAGAATTCACAGAAATACATAACCATACTTCAACATGCTATTATAAAAGAGTGGCACAATTTTGGCCGCAACTCTAGAACTTGACATGGTCAGAACTCAATGAACCCACATCGTAGACTGACTTGTACGGACCCCACTTCCTGCAGACTTGGGAAGTGAGTCCCAACATTTTCACATTGTGTGAAAAGTACCCACTTTTCACGATCCAGGTGTCCACTTACTGAACACTGTCATAACCTCTAATGTCTAACCTGGGTTATGACTTGACTATGCCATGACATCACCAAGGTTTAGGACAGAAATAAAAGGGAATTTTGTCAAGAAAGTAATCTTCCAGTCTCAAACACTCTGTTTAAACTACACCCGAGAAGGCTTTACACCTGGAAGGAGTACTGTGGGGAAATGTATGAAGACAAGATTTTTTTTTTTTAAATATTGCATATCCCTTACAGGATGTTGCAGTCAACATCAACAATTTTCAGCTGCTGTTGATGTTCTAGGCAAGTATTTACATTCAGTAGTTTGTCATTGCTTTCTGAACCACCAATTCCCATATCAACATGTTATAACACAATGCGACATGGTCTGCTGCACAAATTGGCCGCGGCTGCGTTTCGAACGCCCGGTAAGCGGTTCACGAACCGCGTTCGCAAGCCTTTGGCCATGGAGACCGGTAGACCGAAGACAGATTATCCAGATAATAAACCTGAAAGCTAAGAAACAGAACTAGAACCTTTATTTGAGGAGGAATGTTCAACAATACAAAATTTGAAGAAAGGGAAGTCACGTGGCTAATAATCAAGAAAAAGTAATATACCAGTATTCTACAGCATCTAAACATTGAAGAACAAGAACACTGTCTTATAAACAGCATCATATCCTGGGAACTGAATTACACTGTCCATATTTAACACCGCGTTGGCTTGGAAAGAACAGTGATGGAAAATATGGTTCCAGGAAGAAATGACAGGAGTCAACCTGGGTTAAGGTTGAGACAACACTTGAGGCATGAAAATACACAAGACAGGAAAATTGGCACAGAGCTGAGACTTTCGGGCAGGCTGTAATGGATGCGATATTCTGCTTTAGAATACTAAAAGACAATGGATTCTTCACCATACTGTCCATGTTTATTTTAGTGACTATATTCTTGTAAAGCTGTCATTTTCCATGTTATGATTCCTTGTATTCAAGGGAAACTGAATGGTTGGATTACTCATTATCTTCCTGTTGTTTGATAGGCATTTTTACTTTCTGTATCTCTAGGCTTTAGATCTGGATTCCATTAAAACCCATCACTGGCTGATTCAAGATTGCAGTGCCGTGACGGGCGAAAATCTGCTGATTGGGATGGATTGGGTTGTGAATGATATTGCATCAAGGATATTTACAATGGATTAATATGTACTAGTTCTGTATTTTTTATATTTGCAGAAGCTATAATTAAAGCTTCTGTTTCTATGTACTAGTATATAAGGCATGGCATGTGTGGTTCATTGCAGAACGTCGCTGTCAATGAGGTTCGCTGAAAAGTCTCTTGGTTTCTTGCATCTTTCCTACTTCATACACCTTTTAACCCCTGCCTCTTCGTCCCGGGACTATGCCTTCCATCACTGCCCTTTCCAAGTCACGGATGCTTGATATGGCCAAAGTATTTCAGTTTCCATTACATGATACTTATTAATGAGCCATTTTATTTCAGTGTTTAGGTCTTGTAGAATGTCAGTATTTTTCTTCTTCTTGGTCCACAACTTCCTGACATGACATCTATGAAAGATGTTATCTTGAAACATTCATACTCGATGAGCTAAATATTTGTTTTCCTACTGTTATTGATATTATGAATACATTGGCATGAAGCTGTTTCATGTATCATCATCTGTGGTGTACATATAAGCATTTGCGTCATTTGTCTCATTAATATGCCAAACCCACTTGGCGGGACAGCATGCATATCTGTCTCGATTTGAGGTCAAGGGAAGAACATTTAACATTATATGTCTGTTTTTCTGAAGGATAACTATGAACAGTTTCAAACTTGTATACTTGTAAGTCACTCTCAATAAATGTCAGAGAGTATTGAAATGTTATATAGAGCCAGCTTTGCTGTATGGCAATAAAATTTGAAATGTGAATGAACAAATTAGGGAGAGCTTGGAAACAATGGAGAGGTAGTTTCTGTAATAAATGTTGCAAATACCTTGAAGTGCCAGAGTAACTAGCAATGTGTGCCTGGAAGAGGCTCATGAAAGTAGAACCTTAAATATAATTATAAGAAAGAGACAGGCAGTGTTCATAGTTCACGTAATGAGAAGAGAGGTATTGGAAAACATCGTGATGGCTAAAAAGATCAGCAGTAAAAAAAAAGCAGTCAGAGAGAAATTATGCTGAATGGCCTAAGTTGTTGGAACTGAGGAATATCGTCAATAGAATTGATCCAGGACATCATGCACCAAAACCTGTGGGTACACCTGAATGCTTGTGCCATTTTATAGAGCGCATGTTGATGATGATACTTATCATTATCTAGTGCCTAACCATAGGTGATCAAGCTTCTCCACAGTTCACATTCTGTAGCAGAATTTATAAATTCATGTGCTATCTTTCCTTGCACTGATGCAAGGCTGTAAATAATCTTATCTTGCTGCCTTCATCTTTTTTCCTTTCATTGTTACCAGCTGTTACAGTGTATATTTTCTGTTCCTGTTTTCATTTCTCATGATGTATGATGTTTACAGAAAATGTTATTTCCTTCTTATGTTTGTGATACATTTCTGTTGTCTTGTGCTTTTTTAAACACATTTAGATTACTCATTTTGTGTGTCCATATTAATTGTGACTAGTTTAACATCAATAACTTGTATGTCCTACTTTAATTAACTTCTATTATTATGTGTCATTATTGATGGCAAGAAATCTGATGTTATTAAAATAGCTGTTTTTGCTACCTCTGAAGTCGAAGTGGGTTCGCCTGAAGGCAAGGGACACTGGTAATAGGGAATGCTAATCCATACGCAAAAGTTCAGTCCATTACTACTGGAATCAGTGTGTATGGACTATGAGTTCAAAGCAAGTGAGAGCAAAAAATGAAAAAACATGTTCTTGCGTGTGCTGATATCATTTGTTGCTTTAGAAGTTTTCATCAGGCAGTAAAACTAGACCTTCAGGCAAGAATAAAGAAACAATACTGACAGTCATATTCACCCAGAATTTGATGAAAGTGTGCCAGGCGCAAGCTGCATTCATGCGTGGAATTTATGTCACATCAGAGAAAATTGTAGAATTGTTTATCTCTGGTGTGAAGTTCTGATGCTGGTCATCGGAAATATGATGACATTGGCCGGTTTATAAAAGTTATCGTATGCACAAGCTAACCACTTAACTCTTATAGAGCAGCAAGTCAAAATTTTAGGTACTATTTTCAAACTTTAAAAGCGAGTTCTTGTATTTATAGCCAGTAATTGTTACCAGATGGTTTGTTCCCTTATTTTCCTCATAAATTTTATAACATTCTCTTTGTAACCATGGATCACACAAGTCCTTACTTTCTGTTATGTGTTGCATATATATGTACAGTGCCATCAGAATGTTTTATCAGATCAAAGACAATGCATTGCTCTATGAGGGACCTAAACTCAGAATCTCGATTATCATCACTAGGTTAGTATTGCTAGTGCTTAAAATGGGCACACTTCACTCAGATAGACAACAGTCAGGCCTGCATCTAGCAAGCCTGGCATGCATATATTTAAGCTGTGTATATCACATTGTCACACAATAAACATAATAAAATGTGTCGTGAATACTGACCTGTGTTTTATAGTCTTCAATAATTTTGATGTCTGCATGCACAGACAGAAGGATACAAAGATGTATCATGTCACAGTTTGTGTTTCAAGTTTGTGTTAACTATAATGATTGTTGAGCACACATACAGTAAAGACAATTCAGGTTGTTGTTAAACATAATTTGTTGATGACCTAGCAAACTGCCCAGTGGCTATTATGTTACTAAACCAGTACGGCCCTGGGATTGACCTAGCTTTTTAAAATGGAAACCAGATCATTTTCTAGAAAAGCAAAATGAGAAATGAACTAGTCACCTTCTTCTGATCATGCAGTAACTTAGCATATGTGAAGGCCTAACATTCACACCCTTACTCCAGTGACTGACATGGACCTTTTGTTTAGTTAACTCCCTGGTATTTTAAAATATACTCTTAACATTAGTATATGTGCTAAAGTAGTGGTTAGTTAGTATGTGTACTTATTAAAACAGTTCTATAAGATCAATCGCCGGCTTCCTGGCCTAGAGGTTAGCGACTTTTCTCCATAATCTCGTATACTGTCGTAAGTAACGTGACGACGGTGAGAATCAGCAGTGGTTCGAATCGCGTCGATAACTTACGGGGTATGTGAGCCGGCCGCTCAGAAAGCAATGGCAAACTACTGAGCGTAATCTTGCCAAGAAATCAACACTCGGCTGAAAGATGCTGATATTGACAGCAATGTCCTGTAAATAAGATCAATAAAGTTCAGTCTTCACAATTCATGTTGACTGCAATGAATCTACAACACTCTGTCTCTTGCCAATGCTGTACACTGACAGACTGCTGCTCATCCATCTGTTGTTTTCTCACTTATCACCATCCACCTCCTGCTCATCTGCCTTCAACTCTTCCTTCCAGTATAGTTTTCACAAGGGTGCTCAGTTTTTTGTGTGTGGCCAAAATATTTAACTTGTCTCTATTATTATTTCTTTCATCAACTCTCTTTCCATTTTCAGACTCTCTAGAGCTTCTGTATTTGATTGTTTTGGTGAAATATTCCTGATTCCTTTGTATATGTCAACATTCCAATCAAGCTATTCAGTGGTGCAAATTAAATCCTAGTGGTGATAAAATTTTCCAACCTTATAAAATGGGTAGCAGATAATTTTCATAATGTTCTTAAAGTTGGGAAAGAAATATATCAAGGAAGGCATTGGTGACCCTACCTCATTATCACTGACCTAGTATAGATGAAAGCCCAACACTTCATACCCCTATATCACTAGCTGCCAGGGAAAGATAACATTTCAGTGGTGGAACAAACATGACAGGTGGCATCTGATCATTCCCTCTTTCTCAAATGTTTCAGCTATTTACCTTCATGACACTCTCTGAAGGCAGGTCCACCATGGTCATGATCCAGGAGTCTTTCTCCTGTTGTCCATTTCGAGACATTCAATTTTTTTCCCACTTGTTCCACACGTGCATTACCTTTCCTCTGGAGTAAACTAGGCAGGCCAAGAGAGATCATGCTGCACGGGTAACAAATGGTCTCTACAATTCAGCCCAGGCTTTCTGCTATGGAGAGTTACTCCATCCTTGGTCCCTGTCGTGAGTTGTAATTATGTTTTTTTTTTTTAAAGCAACAATGTAACAAACTATTGTCTGTCAGGATGGCAAGGTGCCTTGTAAAACTAACATCAACAAGTCTCAGGGTATGAAAAGCAAACTGGCTACATCTAGTCCCAGGGCATTCAGACCAAACAGGCTAGATTTAAAAAAAAAATACAAAGATTTAACAACAGGCTACATCAACAAGTCTCAGAGCATGAAACACAACTCAAACAATGAATACATATTGTGTGTTTAATTCTCAAACAAACTGATTGTTAAAAAATGATACAAATTATAATTTTAATGCAACAACAGTGTTGTCTTTACAACCGATGACAACTTCCAGTGTCCCATCAGCATCAATGTCCGCTACTGCAATACTAATGACCCAGTCACTTGTAGGATATTCCATTAATAACTGAAAAACAAAATACATGGTCAACTGAATGCCTGAAACACAAATTTCACGTGATTAAAATACAGAAAAAAAACTGATTAGAAAGTTTTTAAAAATTAAATCAATATAAATATACTATTTGTTGTGAATACTTGGACTGCCATACTAACTAATAATGATTGTCTGAAAGAGGCTAATAAAACTAGGACATTATGTACAACTATAAGGAAGAGACAAACAGCATTCTTTGATCATGTGATGAGAAGAGGCATTTTCAAATATCGTAACAACGGGAAAAATAAATAGGAAAAGAGGCAGAGACACACCAAGAGAAATGATGCTGGGTGAACTGAGATGGTAGCATGGAAGAATATCATCAGTAGAGTTGATCCAGAACACCAGAGACTGAGATCTGTGGAGAGATGTTAACGCCTACGCCAGCTGGCAGGGCACTTGATGATGATGATGCCAAAACGACAGAAAAGTTTACATGTGAATGCAATATGGAACCATTCAACACCCAACACACCTTGAATGGGACCAACAAGACAGCATAATTAAATGTGCCTAGAAGGTGGAGCCTGTAGAGGAGAGAAAAAGCATAATGAAAAGATCAAAAGAAACTTAGAATGGCATGGACACAAATGAAAAAGAGTTTAAGAGATATTGATGGAGAGCAACTGTTGCACCCTTATGCTCCACTGAGAAGGTCATCATCATCCTGTGGTCTTGTCCTATGCAGAACTTTGTCCTCATAATAGTCTTTCCAAACATCTCTCTATCTCAAGCCAGATGTCCTGCCTCTGTTGCTGTCATGTATAAATTATAGTTCACATCTTGAATCCATCTATGTTGTCGTTTTCCTCACCCATGTCTCCCTGGTTTCATTCAATCAATCAGATGCCGTCTCCACAATGAAGGTTGGCTGCAATGGATCTACAACACAGTCTGTCTTTCGCCCTGACTGTAAATTTTGTCAGGTTGATGTTCATCCATCTCTTGATGTTATCTTCCCACTTGTATTGTTGTTTACTTCTTCCTCGCTTGCCCTCAAGTATGATTTTTATAAGAGTATCATGTCTTTTAACGTGGCCAAAATATTTTACTTGCCTCCTCTTTATTTCTTTCATCAACTCTCTTCATTCTCAGTTTTTCTAGAACCTCTGCATTCGATTGTTTATATTTCCATGAAATATGACATATTCGTCTGTATATCCAGATCTCCAGGGCCTCTATTAAACTTTCTAGTTGTTTGTTCAATGTCCAGGCTTCCGCTCCATACAGTTATGTTGAATATACGAAGCATTTGACAATTTTCATTTTTAATGCGTCGTTAATCTCTCTAGATGTTAATACTGATTGAATATACGTAGCATTTGACAATTTTTCTTTTTAATGCGTTGTTAATCTCTCTAGATGTTAATACTGATTTCATGCCGTTGAAAGCATTTTCGGCCATTCCTATTCTTTTTTTATTTCTATTTCACTTCTGCCATCGTCTGTTATTATAGGTCAAAGATAGGAGAAACTTGTTACTTATTATAGTATCCATAGGAGAAACTTGTTACTTATTATAGTATCTCCCCATTTATTGTGATGTTCATTGATGACCTTTCCTTTCCACTGCTAATTATCATAGTTTTTGTATTTTGGATGTTAATATCTAAGCCGCATTCTACACTGTGCCTGTTTACTTGTTCCACTAGGTCTTGTAACTCTTGCTCACTGTCTGCTTGTAACATGGTATCGTCAGCATACCTAAGATTGTTTATGATTCGTCCACTGATGTTAAGTCCAGGAAGTTCAACCTAATTAAAAATTCTTTCTGTGTATAGGTTGAAGAAGCTTGGGGACAGCACACATCCCTGCTGCACTTATCTTTTCATCTCGAAAGGCAACAAATAGTTATTTCCGCATCTAATAGATGCCATTTGTTCCCAGTAAAAGTTATTAATAATAAGTCTGATGTCCTTTCCGTCTACTCCTATATCTTGAAGGCATGTAATTAGTTGTTCATGTTGTACTCTATCAAAAGCTTTCACTGTATCTGAACTTCTGTATATTTTTTTTCCTCCCTGGTGTACTTCCCTCCATTATTATCTTTTTTATTTAGACTTTCATGTCTTTTACATGTCCAAAATATTTTTGTGGCATAATTACTTACTGAGGATAATTTGTCTCTAGCAAGCCCTATCTATTCTTCACTCAACAGGTGATGTGGTTGGAATCATGCCAATCTACTTACCATCCAGGAAAAGTTATGTCACCAATATTATAAGGTCATGTCAATCTTGGATCATGATGAAAAATGTGGATAGAAAACCACAGCACTTAGAATGGCATCAGTAGAAATGAAAAAGAAAGTCTAGAATAGACATAAGCAACTGATGCATAACTTTGTTTATCTTATTATCATCAGGAGCGAGCGACCTTTGCAGGGAAATTTGTTGGTAATGGAACTCCATAATTTTCTGTTCTGAGCCTTCATTGTACATGAAGGTTGTATCCTGATAGATCGTGATGTTGTTTGTCCTAGGACTTAACTGTACATTATACGGGGCTTTACCATAACCATATGTTGATGTCTGTTTTCAGCCTTCATTGAACATTCTGCTAGGCAATATCCTGACCATATCTTCTTGTCTATCCCAAGTCTGTACAACTGTACATTCTGCTAAGCTGTACACTGACCATATCTTATTGTTGTATTATATTTTTATAATTTATATTTTTAATACCCTCTCATTCTTTGTCCTCAAAGTTTCTCTCCACTTGATTATCAGTAATATAATATAAAATTATAACATACCTTGTCTTGCTTATTTTTATTTGCTCACGCAGAGCCTTTACAATGCAACATTTGTTCTAGAACTTCCATATTTGTCTCTTTTTTTCCATAAAAGAAATTCACCCGCCCTTAAACAATGTATGAAGATGTGATTATGAAAAAACATATACCTGCCCATCCTTATAGAGATGTAATGCACTAAAGTATCCAGCACAAAGCAACAGATCTGTACTGCTGTCAGACTGAGGAACTGTGCACATATTTGTGACTGAACATTTGGCGTGGACAAATTCATCAAGTGTTACCTAGAACGAGTAAGAAAGAGGCTGTTAAAACTGCAGTTAAAACTCCCCTAAATAAGAAGTAAAGAAGCCTTCTACATGCCTGGAGGTGTGTTGGGTATATGGTGCCAACCCCATTTGTGTATAGTCCAATCTGCACTCAGTGGGTGATGCAGTCTATATTATGCTGCCTGCCTTTACCTTCCAGGACACTGCTGGTATCCATTTTAGGCTAGGCCAACCTCAGAGCTCAAGCCAGTTTGTAAACATTTGCCTCAATGGGAATTCAAACATATCATCACTGGACTGGCAGGCAAGCATGTTAGCCACTGCACCATGACTATGCTAAATCAATATTCTAAACCACCTTCAAAATAAAGGTGGTTTGAATTTTTTGTTACAATATTTTCATAACCATGCAAAAAGTTTTAATTTTTAAAATTGCATTTACAGCAAAGCTCCAGTGTAAAGTCTTCAGTGTGTGTGGGAGGAGAGAGAGAGAGAGAGAGACAATTCTTTCACCAACCTTCATTATTTCTAGACAAAAATGTTATTCCTGTTATTATATAAAGGCATGGTGACAATGGTTATATAAAGGCATGGTTGAAAACTTGTGAAAAATAATTAATTTAGTTGCATGTCCTTCACAGGACGTAGCAGTCAACCCCAGCATTTTGGCTGTTCGTGATTCCAGGGCAAATTTTACGTTCAGTAGTTTGCCATTGCTTTCTGAACGACCGGCACCTATACCTTTTCCGAAAAAAAAGAACTGTTGGTTGCAACCCTTCCCATTTATGAATAGTATTTTCAGTTCTGCCATGAGATGTCAAGTATTGTATGTCTTATTTTAGCATAACTACACTGGCTCAGTGGTGAAGGGGTTACAGACGAAATTGTAATCCCGTGTTTGAAACACAGCTGTGGGCAATTTAGCAGCAGACCGCCTTACGTCGGTTTTCATGAAATGGTATGGGTGTCGGTCATTCAGAAAGCAATGGCAAACTACTGAACGTAAACTTACCAACAAATTACAAATGGTCAAAAAATGCTGGGGTTGGCTGCGACTTCCTGTAAAGGATATGCAACTAACACACGTAGGGCCTATGTCTTCTGTCTTCATTTTCGAAACCAAGATACGTGAAACACCTCTTAGAGGATCAACCTTCAGCTTCCATAGTAGTTGGCAGGTGTATCAATTCTCTACAATGAAGATGTCCAATGTTGTAAGTGAGATATTTATGTGGCATGGAAAAGAGAAGTAACTTGTAAGAAAATGTACACAGTAATATTCTAACTTATCTGGGTTATAAATGGGACATCATCATCATGTGTCAATGGATACACATTTATTTATCATAATTAATTATATTATAAGCAAGATAGCCAAAGTAAACAAACTTACATGAAAATTGTGGAGAATATAAACAGCACCATTGCTAGCCCCCAAGGCTACTTGCTCACTGTCAGATGCTGATGAAGTACCTGGTGGAAGGCTTAGCTTGCTGGATGGAATGAAGCGACCTTGCGTCATCTTTAAGGATTTCGAGAAAAACAAAGATGTTTACACCAAATAATGAACAACTGTCCTAAAAACTTTTGAAACTCAACATAATTCTATTCTGTAAGTCTCTGTGGCAAAGGACAGGCAGGCTTCGTGCGGAGTGGCTTGCTTCACTTCGGAGGTCACGGGTGGCAAGCATCGCCTGGATCTTTTCTCCGGGGCATGCTGGTGTGCTGGGGAATGAACAGGCGGACAGATTGGCTGGCTCTGCAAAACTTGGTGGAGTATTGATGCATGACAAGGCAGACGTGGTTGCGGCCTTGTGGGAGCACGTGTACACCTCGGAGGAGCAAATGGATCACCATGGTCTGGCAAGAATGAAACAGCGAGGAGTGACGAGGGGATCTGGCCGATGCTCAACGCTCAGAGGAAAGGCGAGACAGACATAATCAGATTGCTACTGGTACTATTGGTGTTGGAACTCTTCGCTGGCTGCTGAGGATGGGGACGGAGCGCTTATGGAAATGCCCCGAATGCTGTGATGTCAGTTCCTAAATCAATCAATCAATCAATCAATCTGTGGCAAAGGGCTTACGGACACAATTAATAATGTTGCATTCAAAACACAGCTGCAAAGTGATTTGGCAGCAGACTGCCTTGCGCTGGTTTTGATCAAATGGTACGACTGCCGGTCATTCAGAAAGCAATGACATAATCATCATCATCATCATCAAGTGCCATGCCAGCTGGCGTAGGTGTTCATGATTCTCCACAGATCTTGGTCTTTGGTTTGCTGGATCAAATCTGCTGATATCCCTCCATGCCACTGTCTCAATCCATCCAGCATCATTTCTCTTGGTCTTAGGAGTCTCAGTGGTGAAGTGGTCAAGCCGTTTGACTTGGGCTCCGAAGGTTGTGGATTCGATTCTGGGCCGAGCCCTTTGGTTCATGAGTGAAATTTTTCGGAAACTCCTTGGGTCGTCGCTAGAGCTACGGAGTTCGTGCTTTGTGCGATGCTTTCCGCTTCTGCGGAAAGAGACAGAGCCATATGGGATAAAACCCGGTGCAATGAAGTCGACTCTGTCGACTTTTAAGCAACTTTTTGTTTCCTCTTGGTCTGCCTCTGCCTCTCTTCCCCTCGATCTTTCCAGTCATCACGATGCTCTCCAATGCCTCTCTTCTCATCACACAAACAAGGAAAGCTATTTGTCTCTTTCTTATTGTTGTATATAATGTTCTAGTTTCATTAGCTTCTTTCAGGCAATCGTTGTTAGTTACTTAGGCAGTCCAAAGAATTCACAACATTCATCTCAGGAACCACATCTCTGTTGCTTTCAAGTTCTTCCTAATTTGTTCATTTACATTACAAGATTCCCTGCCATACAGCAAAACAGGTTCTATATACCACTTTCACACTCTCTTTCTTACATTCAATGATAGTGACTTATTGCATAAGATACTCTTCATTTTCTGAAATGCAGCTTTTGCTTACCATATTCTGCTCTGAATGACAACATGAATGCTATTTTCCCCGGATTTTATTCATATCCGACTGTTTGCACACCATTTGGCAACACAAACTTTTGTAGCCCAAGAGCGCCTTTCTGAACCGGTTCAAACCACCATTGTTGTTTCTTTCCTGCCAACTAGAAGCTGTGTTGTATCTTTATTTTTATTTTGTGATTTATTTAGCTTTTTATCTGTTTGTGTTGTCCAGTCCTTGATAAAGGTTTGTATAACCGAAACGTCGACCGTGCTTTGTTGTCCTGTAATACTTATTGTTTTATTTTAATACTTCAGTACTATATATTTATTGAGTGTTTTTGTTTATGGTTTTTTGGATAAGTTTCACCTAAGATGGAGTTTTTTGTAAGGTACGTACATTGTGTCTGTGTCTGTTATGTCTCTTCTTTTTGCAGGAACTAAATATACCTAATTGTTTTCAATTCCTGCCACCAAGACAGCAAGGAAGCTATGAAGATCACCATCAAAACTAAAATGCTCTATAAAAAGGCTAGGAGGCAGTACGAGGCAACCAATTGACCCACAAAAAGCAACACAGCGCAACTGGAAGGCCAACTGAAGGACCTGCGATCAAAGTTCAACAGCATGGAGGAAGAAAAAGACAAAGCGCAAAAGACTCAGATAACAGCCATTCAGCGCATCTTGGACGAAACGAAGCAAGCTCAGCAGAAGATTGAGCAGGATGTCGCTCGAATGGCTGCTATAAAGGCGGAGACAGAAGAAAGGCTATCAAGCAAGGAGGAAGAAAATGACAAGATGCAAGAAACACAGATAACAGCCGTTCAGCACACCCTGAACGAACTGAAGCAAGTTCAGCAGAAGATTGAGCAGGATGTCGCCCAGATGGCTGCTATAAAGGCTGAGACTGAAGAACAACTATCAAAAATACAAGAAGTGAAAGAAAAGACAGAAGATACTCTTCAAGAGATATTAGCACTGCTCAGCACCAAGACAGCTGCACCCAAACCAGAAGATGCAAGAACACAGACAGAAGAAGAAGCAACAGATGAAGAACGATATCGCTCACCACCAAGATCGAACTGGCAAGCACTGAGAAGATTCAACGATCAAGATGGGGAAATAGGAGGAACACCAGGAGAGACAACAACTGGTAAAGTTCCCTGAAGGAAACAGCACCATATGACGGGGTGGAGCCACAATTACTCCGAGCCTTAACAAGTGCGCGACTTTGTCCAGACATGAAAAACCTCATCTAGAAAGTAACAAACGCAATCAACCCATCAGAAGCCGGGAAGCTGACAACAAGCAGCCCAAAGTGCGAAAGACAAACTACAAGCTACACCATAAACACCCCAACATAGCCAAGTCGAAAACTCGAAGACTGAAAGGGGGTACTCGTATCAAAAATTGGATTGGATTGGAAAAATTGACATAATATATAAAGTAAATTTGCCAAGTAAACACAAACAGCCAAAAAATCCTGGGGCTGACTGCCCAGCCCTATAAAGGATATGCAACTAACTTTAGTCATAAAATTGTGAGTATTGTGGTGATGTCTTTCTATTTCTGCACATTTTGTTTTGCCATCTTACTATGTAGGCAGCTGTGTTAGCGTAGTGGCTGGACGCTTGCCTGCTGATCATGGGCTTGAATCTGAACTAAGGCAGATTTAAAACATTGACATGGTTGTATCCTGTAGGCTGGGTCAACACTAGGTAGACTCAACCTAAAATGGGTAGTAGGAAGTGTCTAGGGAAGTAAAGGTGGCCGATAATGACCACATCACACACCGAGTGTGACTCGTCTATAAAAATATGGCTTAGCACCATATGCCCAATAAGCTTTAAGGCGTGTGTAAGGTTCCTTTACTTTACTTCCCACTATATATCTGTAATCTAATTTCATGGAAGGTAGCTAGCAGTCCTTGTAAATTCATGCTAAAAGATATTCAAAGACTATGTACAGTGCAAATCGCTCAAGGCGATCATGGATGTGGCAATTTTTCTTCATTGTCTCTTATAAGAGGAATTTCTGATAAGAAGAACCATTTCTTAGATCCCAGGTGAGTTTGCCTTATCAGGTCTGTACTGTATATATTTCTGACATTAAAAATAAATTGATTTAAAAAAAACAAAAAACAACTGGCTATAATAAATAGAAATACAAATGCAAGAAATGCAGAACATACCACACAAATAACTATTAGAAAAGTTAAAGATATTTAATAGAAAAAAAAAAGCACACTTTGTCATGTTAGGTTATTCAGTCCACACAGGGGTATTGTTCTTTCTGAACATATCACACCAATATAGATCTAGAATACGAATAAGCATAAAATATGATTAAGAAGTTTGATGTGAGGAAAAACACACAGATACAGATGAACGCTTGAAGCAAAGTCTATATTTAAAAAAAATATACAACAAAAGAAAAAAAAAAGGAAAAATTAGTTCGAAAATTTAAGAATAATCTAATGAAATACAAAACCTAGGAACTAAGTTTAGCATTGTGATACCCATACACTTGTAGTAGCTTGTAACTGTGTGCATCCTCATGGAAAATTTACATGCTATTTGGGTTGCTTCCCTAATTTCATAAATTTATTTGTGCAGTGGCCTATTTTAGTTATTGCATACCCTTTACAGGACATAGCAGTCAACCCCAGCATTTTTTGGCTGTTCATAATTCCTGGGCAAGTTTCCATTTAGTAGTTTGCCACTGTTTTCTGAACGACCGACACCCATATCATTTAATAAAAAAACCAACAGCTATGTTTCGAACGTGGGTATGCGGGATTACGAACTGTACCCTTAACCCCTTCGCCACAGAGCCGGCATTGGCATGTTATAGCCTGTAAAAAAACAGAGAGAAGATCATGGAAATCATTAAAATCAGTGGTGTATCTCACTTACTGCAGTAATAATGGATGGTGTCATGAGGGATGATACAATTGCTCCATTGCAGATAACATGGATTCTATTTGAATTGTCAGCTGCTAGTAAATACTGTCTTCTGTTGCCTGTTGAGTCTGTAATCTGCACTGTCTGTAGACATGAGACCTTGACCAAATGTGATGGGTTCTGAAGAGAAAATAAAACCATTAATCTCAAATATTCACATACTGGTGTTATTTTTATTTCTAAATAAATATAAAGGCGAGTCAATAAGTAAGTCACACAGTTCGGTGAGATGGCAGGTAAATGTAGTTGGTGTTTTTTACAGGTGTCATTAGGTGACAGCAACATCAAACTTTATATTCCCGTTCGTCAGGTGGCGCTAGGTGTCTCATGCGCATGCGCAGCGCATAAAGAAAATGGCGACTGTACTTACGCAGTGTACAACCAAAGAGCAACATACTGTTGTGCGTTTTTTTTTGGGCAAAAGGACTGCCTGCAAAGGACATTCATAAAGAAATGCTTCCTGTTTATGCTGACAAATGTTTGTCCCGTAAAGTGGTGCTTCATGATGCAATTCGAAGAAAACGTCCAGGGCTGCTGACTAGAGGAGTGGTGCTTCTTCATGACAATGCCAGACCACATATGGCTCAATTAACTCAGGAGAAAATTAACCAACTAAGGTGGGACGTCCTGGAACATTCACCTTACAGCCCCAACTTAGCCCCTAGCGATTTCCACCTTTTTGGTCCACTGAAAACACACCTTGGCGGGAGACATTTCGCGAATGACGCCCAAGTTGAATGTGAAGTGAAAACGTGGTTTAGAAAACAGAGCACGCAGTGCTATGCAGTCAGTTTGGGAGACCTGATAAAATGATGGGATAAGTGCATCAATGTTGGTGGAGATTATGTTGAGAAATAAAGGGACAATGTATGTATAAAAATAAACTTGTTTCAAGTTGTTATCATATTTTGTTATTTTTCTACAGCCATTTGTGACTTTCTTATTGACTTCCCATCATATTACCTGATTTAGGCTTCAATTTAATTTGCACAAATGAATTTCCCATTTTGCATAAAGGCAGGGGAAGCACCTGTCTCACTAAATATGCCTACATTATGGAGACAGAGAGAGAGAGAGAGAGAGAGAGAGAGAGAGAGAGAGAGAGAGAGAGAGAGAGAGAGAGAGAGAGAGAGAGAGAGAGACAGACAGACAGACAGACAGACAGACAGATAGACAGAGTGGGGGAAGCAGCTGATGAGTACCAGAGGATATAATTGTCAATGGACTCTATACTGCAACTCTGGGGTACCACTTGCTTCAAGATCCTCTGCCACTTTAGCTCAGGTCTTGAGAGGGTCCATACAGAAATGGTGTACAACATGGCAGTAGAGCAGAAGTCTTGCATGAAGCTTTGCAGAGCCAGGTGAGTGGCTTTTTTTGTTGTTGCCACCTTCATCATATTCTGGTTAAATGATGTTCACAGTGGCCTGCATCAAGCAGCACTCTTACATGTCACTGTAGCCTGAGCTTCTCCTCATAGTTCTGAACTAAGTTTGCCACACCACGTTAAAAATACAAGAAGAAAAAAAAAAGAAGTTTACAAAGGTGCTTTAGCTGTCTTTCATCTCCCAGTGGAGCATAGGCTCTCAACCATCTCATGCCACACCCTCTCTAGATAAAAACAAAGTCTTAAAAGTTAAGAGGATCCACTTCATTGCACCGGATTTAATCCCATACGGCCCAGTCTCTTTCCGCAGGATGACTGGCCGAAAGCGTCACACAAAGCACAAACTCCGTAGCTCCAGCGATGACCCCCATGAGTCTCCGAGAAATATGCACGCATGAACTGAAATATGTCGCCCAGAAGCGACCCCACTGCCTTCAGAGCGCGAGTCAGACGGCTTGACCACTTTGCCACGGAGACTCCCGACAGCCTCTTTAGATGCTCATAATTGGTTGGATCTTTCAACTAAAGTATTCTATGGGATGAGGTAGCCAGTCCCATGCCAACCTTCCTCAGCTGCCTCTTACAATATGCATGAGAAATGACGTGTTTCTAATTTCTGCTTCCCTTATGGATCTTGTAACACATGGGTGAAATAAAGGTTTGCTTTAAGAAAACTAGTAGCTGGCAAAATGTATCTACTGTAATAGTTTTAACTAGTTAAACAAAAAAAGAAATGTCTAGTGCAATTGACCACAGCTATTACCAAGAAAACATGTTTCAACTAAATTGGTGAGCACATATGTAGTACCATGGTGGTGTCTGAATGTTCAACATGGAACAATACTATTACAGCATTGTATCTTCAAGGGAATATTCTTTCTAAATGTTTGTTATGATTTTATGGAGAAAAAAGAAACAAACCTAAGATACCTTGTTTGATAAACTATTTAAATTTATTCTCCAGAGTTCTGCTGTAGGTTGAACCCATGTGATAACACCAGAATCGTTTGAACACACAATAGCAGGACTGCCACCTGTAGGATAGCAAAATGTCATTATGTAGCTCAGATTGCATCATTCTTATTCAGAGTAATACATCACAATATATCTTTAGTAAATAAAGCTTGATCATTCATAATAAAATAGAACACAATGTTAATAGATGACATTTAGATTGAATTCCTAAAATTTTTGATATAACAAGGAAAACATACTCTCACAACAACCACACTGCTCATGGCTTACTATACTTGAGTTGTGCCATGTTTGTTTGTGCTGGAACACTTCCTGTAACATTAAGTCTCATTTGAAAGGCGTCATCATTGGAGGAAGAAACATCAATAACATTACATATGAGGATGATACACTATTGATTGCAGACAACGAGCAGGATCTGCAACATTTAGTAGATGCTGTTGTTACACACAGTGAACCACTAGGGTTAGAATTAAATTGTAAGTAGAAACAGATTATGATCATCACTAGAGAGAAGATAATACCATAATGTAATATACAAATGAGAATATTCTTAAGCAAGTAAATTAGTACAATTATCTCAGAACAGTCATCACATCTGATGGGAGATGTCTTGAAGAGATTAGAACAAGAATCACCATGGCGATGGCAGCCTTTTGCAAGATGGAAAACGTACTGACCAATAAAAATATGTCAATTGCAATGAGGAAAAGAGTGTTGAAGTGCTACATAGAACCAGTACTTTTGTATGGATGTGAAGATGGACAATGAGCAGACAAGCTGAAAAACATCTGATGGCTGTGGAAATGTTTTTTCTGAGGAAAATGCAAAGAATATCATAGACTGACAGAAAAAAACCAATGACCAAGTCCTACAAGAAACAAATGAAAATCGTAAACTGATTATAGAAATTAGACGTAGAGAGTCAAAATTTTTTGGTGACGTTATCAGAAGAAATAAATTGGAGAACTTGGTGACAACTGGTAAGATCGAAGGGAAGAGAACATGGGGAAGGCAGAGAAGTAAATACCTGGATGGCTTGACCACGTGACATGGTCAAGACAGGGACACTGAGCTGATTCACGACTCTGGTGATCGAGTGAAATGGTGAAACATGACCGCCCACGCTTATCAACATGGCACACGATGATGATGGAGAGACAGAGAGAGAGAGAGACAGAAAATGACACACGCATATATATATATATATATATATATCTTATATATAAAAGGCGATCTCCGTCCGTCTGTCTGTCTGTCTGTCTGTCTGTCCGTATGTCCTTTATGCGCTCGCGAACGGCCCATCCGATTGAGATGAAATTTTCTACACGCCTTCCTTTCATTCCAGAGCAGCCAACTGTCATATTTTTTTTTTCTTCTTCCTCCTCCTCCCTCCTCCCTCCTCCCCCTCCCAAAATACGTACGTCCAGGAAATGGTCTTCTACATAGACACTTCTCTCTGAGGTCCGCGATAACATATTAACCTGGTGGGATGGCAATCAATCATCCTACTACCTCCTCCCTCCTCCTCCTCTCCCCTCCTCCTCCTACCCTCTTCCTCTTCCCCTCCTCCCTCTCCCTCCTCCATCCTCCTCCTACCCTCTTCCTCTTCCCCTCTCCCTCCTCCATCCTCCTCCGCCCTCTTCCTCCTCCTCCCTCTTCCTCCTCCATCCTCCTCCTCCCTCTCCTCCATCCTCCTCCTCCCTCTTCCTCCTCCTTCTTCCATCATCCTCCTCCCTCTTCCTTTTCCTCCCTCCTCCTCCTCCCTCTACCTCCTCCTTCTTCCATCATCCTCCTCCCTCTTCCTCCTCCTTCTTCCTTCTCCTCCCTCCTCCTCCCTTTTCCTCCCTCCTCCTCCTCACTCCTCCTCCTCCCTCTTCCTCCTCCTCCCTCTACCTCCTCCTCCTCCCTCTTCCTCCTCCTTCTTCCATCCTCCTCCTCCCTCTTCCTCCTCCTTCTTCCTTCTCCTCCCTCCTCCTCCCCCCTCTACCTCCTCCTCCTCCACCTCCCTTTCCTTCCTCCCCTCCTCATTCTCCCTCCTTCCTCTCCCTCCTTCCTCTCCCTCTGCCTCCTCCTTCTCCTCCTCACTCCTCCTTCTCCTCCTCCCTCCTTCTCCATTCTTCTCCTCCTCTCCCCTCTTCCTCCTCCTACCCTCTTCCTCCTCGTCCCTCCTCCTCCTCCCTCTTACTTCTCCATCCTACTACCTCCTCCCTCCTCCTCCTCCCTCCTCCTCCTCCTCCCTCTTCCTCCTCCCTCTTCCTGCTCCCTCCTCCTCCTTCCTCCTCCTCCCTTCTCCTCTCTCCCTCCTTCTCCCTCTCCTCCTCCCCCCTCCTCCTCCCTCCTCTTCTTCTCTCCTCCTCCCTCTACCTCCTCCTCCTCCCCCTCCTCCTCCCTCTACCTCCTCCTCCCTTCACATTCCTCCTCCTCCCTCTTTCTCCTCCTCCCTCTCCTCCTCCTCCCTCTCCTCCTCCTCCCTCCTTCTCCTCCTCCTAATCCCTCCTCCTCCCTCCTATTCCTCCCTACTCCTCCTGTCTCCGCCCTCCTCCACCTCCCTCTTCCTCCTCCCTCCTCCATTTACCCAAGACAGACAGACAGTCAGACAGATAGTCGGGAACGGGATCTTATATGACTACTTATATGATTTAAATGAGATGCTCTCCACCATGGGCTGGACTGGGTCAGACAGACAGACAGATAGATAGATAGACAGACAGACAGACAGTCGGGAACGGGAACTTATATGACTACTTATATGAATTAAATGACATGCTCCCCATCAGGGTCTGGGCGAAGACGGGCTGGGTCAGACAGACAGACAGACAGACAGTCAGACAGACAGATAGTCGGTAACGGGAACGAGAACTTATATGACTACTTATATGAATTAAATGAGATGCTCCCCACCAGGGTCTGGGCGAAGCCGGGCAGGGTCAGCTAGTATATATATATATCTGTGTTTGTATGTGTGTGTGAATATATGTATGAACATACACACAAATACATACATGCATATACACATATGTATATAGACATACATAAATATAACAAAAGCACTTGTTAGTAAATATGATTTACCATTATCCTCAACAACAGTGACACAGATAATACTGTCTGATGAAAGGGACTGCCGAGAAAGAATCTGGCGGTTGCAAAACACTGTAAGCATTCCACATGAATCCCCCACTATGAGATCATTGTGATAAAACTTGGTGATATCATGCACTCTAAGGCACTGGATTGGTCCACTCTTGGTCTCCAACACAGTCTGAAAACAGTACAGAACTGTCAGTATGTGTACTATGCTACATACATAAATACATATTTTAAATAACATACATATATTGAATGGGTGCATGCATATGGGAATATAACTGGGGATCAAACTAAAGGACACACAAATATGAACGTGGACTCAGAACTATATGCACAAACAACGAACAAACTTTATTTTAAAAGGGTAACAAATTGGGCACGCAGGCCCGTCTTACATTCGGCCCTTTCGATCACTCATCTTTCATTCATCAAATGTGCATGTTAAATTTACATAGGGAAAAAAAACATTGTCAAATGGACGCTGTAAGCATAAACAATGCATATTACGCATGGTACATTAAAAAAAAAACATTGTCATATGAAAGTTGTAAACATAAACAGTGCATATTGCAATGTTGTGAGACACATCCCCCCATCCACCCTCACACCCCGCAGCCACCCACACATCCCCCACCCACCATACATACCTCCACGCACTCACACAGACTCAGGCAAACATACATGCCGCCACAAACCCACTGATCCCCCACCCACACACATTTCCCAACCCACACATACATCCCCCACCCATCCCATAATCAACACGCACACACCCACCCACATATTCTCCACCACCCACACACCCGCAACCACCCAGCAAAACACACATCACAAAACCACACACACATACCCCCCGCACCTATCCACACATACATCCAGCACTCTCACAATTTTCCTCACCCACCAACACACACATCAGCCAACCTACACCCACCCAATATCCTCCACCTCTTAACTACACATCCCCACCCACAACCACATCTCCCCACACATATCCCCACCCATAAACACCCAAAAAAAACACACCTCCCACCCACACACTCCACCACCCACACACATCTGCCGCTCACACACATCTTCCCACAAACACACACATCCCCCAACCATACACTCATCTCTCACACACATCCACCCACTCACATACTCATCCATGAACCACTCACACCCACCCGCTCATCAACACATGCATCTCTCATCTACCCTCCCACCCACACACACCCCAACCACCCAGCCAAACACACATCCCCCATCCTCACATACATCCGTCATCCACCTGCACATCCCATACCTCTCACACCTCTCCCATCCCACACAAAACTCCACCCGTAAACACATTCCCCTCACACACACACATCCCCCACATGCATTCCTCATACACATCCCCACCCACACACACATCTCCCCACCCACCCACACATCCCCACCACGCACACATACATCCTCCACCCACTCACATTTACCCCATCCACACTCACACAATCCCACCCACACAGACATATCCCATTCACAGACACCCCCCACACCCATCCCCAACCCACACAATCTCCTACACACCCATTCACCCACCCAAATACACATTGCCTACCCACACCCCCCAACACCCACATACTTCCAATAATCCTCCCAAATATCCCCCCCCCCCACACACACACATACATCCCCCACCGACAACACATCCTTTCACCCATCCACACATCACCCATCAACTCATACACATCCCCCTCATACCACCCCTCCACACATACATTCCCCACACCCCCACACACATCCCTCACATACACACCCACACAAACATCCTCACATCTACACACATACATGATCACTGAAACTAATAAGAACAAACCCCCACACTTTACACACAGTTGAGACACTGACGTTTGTCGTGAGCATTCTCGCAAAAATTGTAAGAAGTGGAGAAAAAACTGTACATATACATCGTGTAGCGTAAAAAATTAGTGATGCAATTAAACTCTCTCACTCTCTCTCTTCTCCCTCTCTCTCTCTCTCTCCCACTCACTAACTCTCTCACTCACATCACAGTAATGTTATATTATACATGATAAAATCAAGTGGCATACAAAATGATAATATGAAAGATGAGAATACAGAGAAAAATAAATTTGGAATGGCATGTTACAGGACAATCAAGTGGCATACAAAATGATACCTCGTAATATGAAAGATGAGAATGCATAAAAAATATGGAATAGTATGTTACATGACATGTGTACGCTCAACTCTCTCTCTCTCTCTCTTCTCTCTCACACACACGTACATACATACAACCGCCCACACACAACATACACACGCAAATACACACATATACCCACGCACATAAACACACCTACACACATCCACATACTTGTGCCCACGTACTCACATAAAACACAAATACACACTCCCTCGCATACACTGCATGCATGCACACTTATACACACAAACATATACACATACATATACGAGCACACACACATACATACACACGCACATACATATAAACACATATAAAATCACATTAACTCACACCTTAACACACGTACAGACATACACACACAGATACACACATGTACACACATATACACCCATACACACATACAGACATGCACACACACATTCATCCACACATATAAACACACACACATAGACACACCCATCCATCCACACAAATATATGCTGCCTCACATAATCACTAAAACTAATATGAATAAACTCCCACACTTTTCACACGTACACACTGTCGACTATCGTGAGCATCCTCACAAGAACATTCAAAATTGGGAAACAATGGGAAAACATGGAAAATGGTGATGAATATATAGTATACATTGTATAACTTAAAAATAAAATAGTGGTCTAATCCAGTAAGATAATTCCTGGAATTGACATAAACATGATGAAATAAGCAGTGCATGTTAAATTCAATTGGCAGTAAAAATGCTAATATGAAAGATGAGGATACAGAAAAAAAAAAAAATGGCATAATGATATGCTTGCGCTCATCTCTCTCTCTTTCTCTCCCTCTCTATTAATTTTCTTTCACGCACACTGGCACACTAACTCTCTCATTGTCTCATTCTCTCCCTCTCTCCCACTCACTATTTCTCTCTCTCATGCTTATACACAGTCACTCTCACATTCGCCATTACTTACACACACACATACTCACATATTCCCTCTCACTCAATCTCTCTCACCCTCCCACTCAATCTCTCTCACCCTCCCACTTACAATCACGCTCTTTCTCTCTCTCTCTCTCTCTCACTCACACGCACTCGTTCACTCTCTAAATCACACTAAATCACTCTCTTATTCGCACACACAGACAAGTAAACACACACACACACTAACTCACTCTCACTCATTCACTTTCTCATGCACTCTCTCACTCACCCTCTCTCTCTCTTACACACTCACTCGCTCCCACTCACTCACTCGCACACATACACGCATACTCACAAATTCTCTCTCCCTTACTCACTCACTCACTGACTCTCTAACTTACACTCACTCACTCACTTTCTCACTCACACAGACAGGCAGGCAGACACACAACACACCCACTCTCTCAGATTCACTCATTCTCTCACTCAATCTCTCACACATACGTCCACACACACTCAGACACACGCGCATGCATACTATCTCACTCTCATACTAATTCTTCCACTCACACTCTTTCTCACCCACTCTCTCGCTCACACACATACAGTGAAGAATAACAGTGAAAAAATGAGAGAGAGAGAGAGAGAGAGAGAGAGAGAGAGAGAGAGAGAGAGAGAGAGAGAGAGAGAGAGAGGGGGGGGGAGAGGGCGAGAGAGAGGATGACAGCCAGACAAAGAAACCGTGTGTAGATGCTTATACACACAACAAATAATTTTGACAATGTATATAACCTTAATAATGACTGCCTGGAAAATTCTAATTAAAGTAGATAATTATATACAGCTACAAGAAAATTACAATGTTCTTTGATCATATAATGAGAACGGAAACATTGGAATATATCAAATTTTAAATTAACAATTGCATCTGATACTGTAAAAATTATCACATATAAATCAATAAACCCAAAGCAAGTTACGGCCCAGAAACCGAAAGTACACCAAATGCTTATATTACTAGAATGACGTGAAAGTACTACACAAAAATATACTTAGCTTTAAAAAAAAAACAACTAAGTAATATTAACGTGCAATATAATATAGAAAACTAAATGAATAAGTAACATTAACGTGCAATATAATATAGAAAACTAAATGAATAATTTAATACATGCATTTATCAATACCTGGCATCAGAGTTAGTGAAAGATAGAGAGGTAGAGACAAATGGCATGAATGAAGTGAAATTAAAATGAAGGAAACATTTCACGGAGTACCAAAATGATGATCTAAATGTTAATGATTGTGCCCTACTGAAGCAGACTTTAAGTACAGCTAATAATAACTGAAGACAATTTGTGCCTGAATAATCCATGAGGTTTGATAAAGCTCAGAGAAAAAAAACAACATAAATAAATACAAATATACTTTATGTATGACCCAACAGGCACATTCAGTTAACTTCTTATCCTCTTTCATTAGTACAGTTGGTATTTCTACAATTTTACAATTTGACACATTTTATATTACCTGTGAATTTACATCAAGAGATCTTGCTGACACATCATAAATTCGAACCAAGCCATCTTCACATCCAATAATCAAACTCAATTCCTTTGGCCTATGTGGAAAAAAAAATATATATATACATATATATACACACACACATTAATAGTTTCAAATGCTTAAAGTTTTATTAATCTGTCTGAATTCCAAAGTAATATGCAATCTTAGTGACACTATTATGTCTGAAGTCTTTAATTAAACCATTCTATCCCTAACAATGTGCCGGTCTCTCTGGCCGAGGGGTTACAACACTTTCTCCGTAATCCCGTTTATCACGCAGAGTCTCGTAGCGGGCGAGAGCTGGGAGCGGTTCTGCCCCCGCTGGTGACTTGCGGGATAACTGAGCCGGCCGCTCAGAAAGCAATGGCAAACTACTGAGCCAAGAAATCAACAGACAGCTGAAAGATAACTGCTGTTGAGAGCGATGTCCTGTGTAGGATATGCAAATTTAAAATTTAAAAAAAAAAATTCCTAACAATGTACCATGTGAGATTAAGCCATTGTCGATATGTATTAAGCGATGCAAAGCAAATTATTATAAATGTTTAAGCATACTAAAACAATCTGGATAGATATTTTAAACATCAAGGTGTAAAGGGAGAGAGGGGGGTTAAAGGTGAGCGGATTGACTTCATCACACAGGGTTTAATCCCACTGGCTTAGTCTCTTTTGCAGAGTGGCTTGCTGAAAGCATTAAACACAGCATAACTTCTGTAGCTCCGGTGATGACACCTAGGAGTTGTTAAGAAAATTACACTTATGAACCAAATGATGGAGTCTGAAAATTAACCCACAACTTCTGAAGCATAAAGCAAGCAAGTTAACCAATTTCCCACGATACAGTATATATCTCTGTCAATAAAATACTCTTGAGCATTGTTTCTTTTATTCTTATTACTGGAATTAAATTACTGCAGTGAAATCTTCTGGCACTGAAAAGTTAAATGGAAAAAGAAATCCACAAGCAGATTAAGGTTTTAGGTAAAGCTTATAATGCTGATGCCAAAAACCGGGAAGGGGGGGGGGGGGGGTGTTTGCACATGCTATCTCTAATCCCAAATGCTGAAACTAAGCAATGATTATTAATTTCCACAATATGATATTGATGGTACTTAATGCTAGATATTTTTGTTTCAACTGGAATTATTGTTTTGGTTACTGTAATCCAACATTTGAATTCTTCTTCTTAATTTCATCTCCAAATGGTACATGAGCCCTCAAATAACTAAAACCAAGCATTGTGTTAACTTGTTCATGGCGTTTGGATTTTACAGATAGTGATAGTAGTAGTATATATAGACAATATTTAAAAATTAGGTATTTGCTTATGAAACCATCACAATTGTATACAGCTTGACAAGATGAATACAATAGTATCTAAATGAAGACTGTACATTAATTCTATGCGGAGTTATTAATATTTTTGTGTCTTGATCTACAACCAGGAAGGGCAAAGGAATCTGAGTAGATGAGGTGGTTATGATCACGGCCCAACAAATTGGAAGCTGAGAAATTCTGCCTTCTATTACTGTGGCTTGTTTATATTTAAACGGACAACATAGTACCATATATCATTGCGTCTGGTGTGGCAAGGCCTAACTTGACATGTTAAGCCGTGACCTAATTAATAATTAAAAAGTCGCAAATTTATTAATATTCATTAAATACCACGAGTATTGCTAATTATTGGCAAACAAACCTGACAAGATGTATATTTTATTATGCGGAATGGCAAAAGGAAAGTCATGGCCACATTCCTGTTTTGATAGGATATGCTGTGACCTAATTAACGATTAAAAATAGCCGCCCATTTATATTAATTAAATGTCATGTGATATGTTCACTTTAAGTCAAAGAACAATTAATGAAAATTTACTCACATTGTCTTGATGCACCCACTGCATTGCGACAGCTTTCTTTTGTTGATTAGATATCATGCAATAATGTAAATAAATAAGTTTGTAACAGTTGCATAAATTAAGCAATCATTTCACTAATAAATGATTTCTACTTCTGCTCTATAATTACACTATTCTGTACCTAAAAGTGAGCAATTAATAATTAAATACTAACTTTAAAAAAAAACTATAACTTATTTCACAGAATTTTATTTAAATTTAAATAATTATGTACTGCTGTGCCACTAAGAAAAAAAGGTACTCATTATTTACACTACTTACAGGTTTAGATCAGTGGGGGAATTTTATGGTTTCCAGGGGAGGAATTAAGATTATTTCAAGATCGCGTTAATACAAGAACCGATTACTTGATATTGTTTTTCCCTTGATACTTTACAGTTTTGTACGTCTCACCCTTCTAAAATTCATTTTATAAAGTAAGTAGACCAACAAATCACGTTTTATGTGGACGTCTAGACTTGTTTTAGTATGTGCTATTAAATTTAGCTTCCATTATTACGTATACTGTGAAGTGGCGGGGGTGGGGGAGATTTTTAGGTAGGAAATACGAAGGGGGGGGGGGGGGGGATGACATTCTGAAAATATGGTGATGGGTGGGCACGGGCCAAATTTTTAGGTAGGAAATACGAAAGGGGGAGGAATGACGTTCTGAAAATACGCTGAAGGGGGGCACGGGCCAAAAAAAGGTTGAGAACCACTGGTTTAGACAGATGGGTCTGAAAACTGGCTTTCAAAATTATTGTTAGTCATGTCAAATGGTGAAAAAATTATACAATTACACAGATAAATTACTGCTACAAATGAAACTTGTATTCTGTTTAATTTTAGTAGTTAAATTGCCAGTTCTAATTATAAATAAATACAGGTCTGCTAGAGTATAGTATTACTGTATGGGCGCCACCATTTTGAATTTGATGTTATTATTGTGATATCTCATTTTCATGGGTGTATTTTTTCCCCTGAACGCGGTTGAAAGAGGGTATTGTTGAAACCTCAATTATATGTAAGAATGAACGCAGAATTCAAAAATGCAACAAAAAGTCAAGATTGGTTTAACATACAGGAGTTATAAGAAAAAGTAGCTTACCGTCTGCGAATAAACGTAAATAACTTCAAGAGAAGAAAGTTCTAAGCAACAATCGCTTGCAGCCTAGCAGACAGACCACAGTAACATTTATTAGAGTAGCTTCCCCCGATCTGTGATGTTTTGTTTTTGAATACATTAAGTCAGAAGCAAGTGTGGCTATGTACGCCATGGTTACCGGAAGTGTCTCCCCCCCCCCCCCCCCCCCCCCCCCCCCCCCCCCCCCCCCCCCCCCCCCCCCATATTCAAAAGGGTGACAACTGACATTGCTAATAGTACGAAGGTTTAGTCATGATTTTAAAATTCAGAAATTACTAATGAGACCACCACAGATCGATGGCCCTTGAAAAACCAAATCTAATGGTCCCTCAATGATGCCTATATGTCAATTCTGAGCAGAGTAATTAAAAACAAAAAAAAATTCTGTATAAACAAATTGAGTTGATTTCCCTAATTTCAGGGAAATAAGTGTGTCCATTTTTCTCCACTTCTGGTCCATGCGCAATTGTCTCAAACAAGTCACAGACGGATATGAAAACTGACTTTAATAATACTTTCCGTCATGTTAAATGATAAATAAATAGTACAAGTATACAAATAAATTATTAATAATCTTTAAACTTGTATTTTCTTTAACTTTAGTAGTTCAAATTGCACGATGTGAGCCAATTCCGATCGATATTCGCGTTTCCATTCACATGTCAGAAGGATACTTTTTTCTACCACCAGTCCATGACTGTCCATGATGAAACTCTACAAATTTATGTAAAAATGGATGCATAATTGAAAATGCATCTAAAGTTAAACTACAATTTCTAGGACATGAGCTAAAAAATAAAATTACTTACTTTGTGGCAAATAATTAAATATATTTAAAAGCCATGATAATTTAAACCAATCACTGTGCATGGAATATTAGGGGGATCTTTTCTGCTGAAGCCAAGATAACGTGTGTTATTGTCATATGATATTTGAATGAACGAATGAATGACGCCAAAAGAATGCACGGTCTATACATAGCGATTTTTGGCGACACAGTGGATCATTGTGGGGTGGCGCCGCATATAACTATACAGTTCATGTCACGGCACGATCGAATTAGCTACTAATAGTAGTAATGTCAGTTACCAAACTTGGTTAGTATGGGGGGGGGGGGGGGGGGGGCATAAATCTTTTTCCTGGGAGATTTTAGCAACCCTCCAGTCACTTCTGGTTTTTAGCCATGTCTCATTTGATTCGATGTATTCGAAACCAACGTAGCCCGATGTCGCAGGAAACAACTCTAATAATTGCAGCAGTGGTCCGTCTGCTAAACTGCAAGCGTCTGACGTTGAGAAACTGTATTCTCTTGAATTTCTTGAAGTTTATTCATCCACAGTAAGCTAATTTGTCTTATAACTCCTGTATTTTAAACCAACCTTTACTTTTTGTTGCATTTTTGAATTCTCCGTACAATTTTACATATATATGAAGAGTTTCAACAATCATGGCTTTCAATAGCGTTCAGGAAAAAATATTTAGTACAACCATGAAAATGAGATATGGAAGTCAAAACACAAAATTCAAGATGGCAACACCCATACAATAGTACTAAACTATAGCGGACCTGTATTTGTTTATAATTAGAACTGGCAATTTAACTACTAAAATTAAATAGAATAGAAGTTTCATTTGTAGCAGTAATTTATCTGTGTACCTGTATAATTTTTCAGCATTTGACATAACTGAAAATAATTTGAAAGCCAGTATTCAGACCCGTCTGTTAACCTGTAAGTAGTGTAAGAAGTACTTTGTTTCTAAGCAGCGCAGCAGTACATAATTATTTAAATACAATTCTGTAAAATAAGTTATGTTTCTTTT
Source organism: Cepaea hortensis (assembly GCA_963921405.1). NCBI lineage: Eukaryota > Metazoa > Mollusca > Gastropoda > Stylommatophora > Helicidae > Cepaea > Cepaea hortensis. Next base: position 52,106,047 of record OY992881.1, read on the forward strand.
TTTAAAGTTAGTATTTAATTATTAATTGCTCACTTTTAGATACAGAACAGTTTAGTTTAGTTTCTAAACTAAAAATAGTGTAATTATAGAGCAGAAGTAGAAATCAATTATTAGCGAAAGTGACTGCTTGATTTATGCAGCAGTTACAAACTTATTTACTTACATTTTAAAAAAAATGTTGCATATCCCTTACACTGCAGTTAACACCAGCATTTTTCAGCTGCTGTTGATGTACTAGGCAAGTTTTTACGTTCAGTAGTTTGCCATTGCTTTCTGAACGACCAGATAATATACCCCCGTAAGTTACCAGCGCGACACAAACCGCTGCCGATTCTCTCAGCTGCTATTTTCCCACATGGATATATGGGATTATTGGCCAGGGAGACGGCTGTTACTTACATTAATGCATGATATTTAATCAACAAAAGAAAGATGTCGCAATGCAGTGGTTACATTAAGAAAATGTGAGTACATTTTTATGAATTGTTTTTTCACTAACGACGAACATTTCACATGACATTTATTTAATATAAAAGGGCAGCTAAGTATAACTGTTAATTAGGTCACAGCACATCCTATCGAAAAGTCTTAAGTCAAGTGCATTTTTCTTGGAGACTCTCATGCTTTCAGCAGGCCATCCTGCGGAAAGAGACCGAGCCATATGGGATAAAACCTGGTGCAATGAAGTCGATCATCTCGATCCTGTCGACATTCTATCAAATGAGGAATGTGACTTTTACTTTTACTTTCCTGTTACCAAAATGCACAATAAAGTATACATCTTGTCAGGTTTGTTAGCGATGCGACAGACATTTAATGAATAATAAACAATTGACGGCCATTTAATTGTTAATTAGGTCACGGCACATCCTTAAGTCATCATATCGAAAAATAAATACGTCAAGTTAGGCAGAAGTTCTCACTTCTCAGCACCCAATTTATTCGACCGCGATCAGCTGTGTTCAATGTACTAAGATTCCTTTAACTTCCTGGTTGTAGATCACAACACAAAAATATTAATAACTCCGCTTAGAATTAACGTGAACACAGGCTGTACGATACAGCCTTCATTGAGAACTCAGAAACCGTTGGATTTGTCTTGTCAAGCTATATTAGAAAAATATTAGAATCGATGTTCACAGACTTTTCAAGTGTAGTCTACCTGAACAAAGTTGCTAAAGCCATAGTACAAAACCCTTCTGCGAGTTTTGCCGACCACATTTGTGTACAAGGAGCGACAACGGGCATTCTCATTTCTGTTGACGCTGATGCCTGAACGAAACTTTTCCTTCGGCGAGATGGAAATCAACAAAACACCTCTCGTCTCTCTAGAAACACAAAAAAGTATTCCGTAACTCTTGTTATTGTTGTGCGATTACTTCCGGGGCCATGTTTATCAATGGCTGCTAGAAACGATGCAACCACCAGTTCTATCAATGCCCCAGAGTCAGAGGCGTTGCCTGCAAGACCCTTATTTGCAGCTGCTAGCATTTTTCCTTCGGCAAATATTGCACAAGATTTTACAAGTACAGGATTACAAGGTAGCTCATTGAGGGAGAAAACAGATTGTTGTTAAACATATAAAAATGTTATTGGTACGTCAGAATCAGATTGGGACGATCTGGGTACTTCAAGTTCACAAACTATTTTTTTAAAAGTTTGACAAGTATCGTTCCTCGACTGCTAAAGTAAAGAGTTTAGTCTGACATTACTTTCCTTTTTGGCAGTGACCTTATTGGTTAGTGACCATTGCCATTGTTGCAATAAATTGATTCTCATCTGCATAATAGCTGGCCACATCATGATGTTAAATTTGAGTATTTACTAACTATACTAATGAGACCACCACCATAGAAAGGCCTTGAAAAACGAAATCTAATGGTACCTCAATGATGCTTGTATGTGAATTCTAAGTGAAGATATTCACATTTTTGTGAAGGTAGTTCCGTATAAAATCATGTTTGCCTTATTATTGGAACTCTTCGGTTTTGCCCGTTATTATCTCCCCTGCCGGTCTGGTTATTGTCTCAAACAGGTCATAGACCTAAATTGAAAACTGACTACAAATATATGTTCCATCATGTTAAATGATAAATAAATAGTAAAAGTATACAAATAAATTATTATTAATCTTTAACCCTTTACCGGGCAAATCGTTCATTTACGTCTGGACCCCAGTACGGGCAGACTGTCTGAAACCGTCCGTTACTATTATGCATTGTAAAAACACGATCTCTCGGCTTTCCAATACTTCCGATGGCTACTTTCGCTTTCACCGATAGCTTGACAACTTGGCCGCCATTTGTAAGCGCCGACTATGAATTTGAACAGATTTTTTTTATAGTTTTTGGGATTTTTACGCTTAGTTTTTCAAAATGGATTTCGGCGATTCTTCAAGTGATAGCCGAGATTTCACTAGGTTCAATTTAAGTGACATTAAAGGGCATGAAGTTGACTATTAATCGGAGCTAGATATCAGTGAAAAGCGTTACTTTGCATTAGCAGTCGTGAGTCGGACTTTAAAGAAAGTGATTGATTCTGAAAATGTGTTTGTAAATTGCCGTATAGATGACTGAAAATCATAAACAATATGCTGTGTTTCGTAAATATCTGTGTTCATATATGGATTACCAGCAACAATCACGTGAGTAACATATTCTGCATGCTTTTCCCTTCCTTGTGTTGTTTATTTAACTAATTTGACTAACACCTTATTTGTGATGTTTTTACTAACGCAACCCAAAATTTTACAGAAACTGAAAAAATCTTGCCCGTTCAGGGCTAAAAAACGGACAAGCGTCTGCCCGGTAAAGGGTTAAGCGTGTATTCTCTTTCAGTTTAGTAGTTCAAATTGCAGGATGTTACCCGATTCTGATCGATATCCATGTCGGCCGCCATCTTTGCTTTCTATGAACAAAGACGAAACATGTGAGCGGAAATAATGTTTTTCTACTGCCATAATTTACCTTAATCAATTAACCCTTTACAGGGCATAGCGGCCGTTAGCGGCCGATCGCTTAAACGAGCGTAGCGGCCGATTACGGCCGATACTATTATGCATTGTAAAAACGTGATCTCTCGGCTTTCCGACACTTCCGACGGCCACTTTCACTTTCGCTGACAGCTTGACAATGTGACCGCCATTTGTAAACGCGCTACAATGAATTTGAACGGACTTTTACGGACTTGTTTTGATAGTTTTCGGGATTTTTACGCTGTTTTTCAAAATGGATTTCGGCGATTCTTCAAGTGATAGCTGAGATTTCGCTAGGTTCAGTTTAAATGACATTAAAGGGCACGAAGTTGACTATTAATCGGAGCTAGATATCAGTGCAAAGCATTACTTTGCATTCGCAGTCTGAGTCGGACTTTAAAGAAAGTGATTATGATTCTGAAAATGTGTTTGTAAATTGCCGTATAGATGACGGAAAATCACAAACAACATGCTGTATTTCGTAAATATTTGTGTTCATATATGGATTACCAACAACAATCACGTGAGTAACATATTCTGCATGCTTTTCCCTTCATTGTGTTGTTTATTTAACTAAAATCGGTTGACTAACACCTTATTTGTGATGTTTTTACTAACGCGACCCGAAATTTTACCAAACCTGAAAAAATCTTGCCCATTCAGGGCTAAAAAACAGACAAGCGTCTGCCCTGTAAAGGGTTAAACTTTCCACATAAATGTAAAAATGGGTGCAGAATTCGAATATACATCTAAAAGTATTGTACAATTAAGTAAACAAGCTTTAAACAATAAAATTACTTACTTTACGGCAAATAACTAAATGCAGTTAAAAGCTATGATAATTTCAACCAATCGCTGTGCATAAAATATTAGACTGACCTTTCTTGGAAAACCCCAGATGACGTCTGTTATTGTCACATGATATTTGAATGAATGAATGACTTGGGAAGCATGAATGGTCTTTACAGAAGCCATTTTTGACGACACAGTGGAAAAGTCCGGGGCGACGCGGTACATAACTTCCGATTCAATTTTGGGTCACGGCACGATCAAAAACCCTAGCATAAATTTGAGACCATACCAACATTCAACAACTGCTTTCAAGGTCTATTCATCACCAGCTGATCCTCATCAGGAGAGTTGAGTTGAGTTGAGCTAAGAACTGACATCACTGCACTCAGGACATTCCTATACATGCTCGTCCCCACGTTCAACAGCCAGTGCAGAGTCACACTACTAATCGTTTCCACCGCTATCTGATTGAAAGTTCTCCTGATCTTCCCTCTCAGTTTTGAGATTCTACCAGAACCCCTGCCAATCCCCAGCAATCTCATCCTTTCCACATACGGGTTCTCAATCTGTACCCCTACCGTCTCCACCTGGTCTCACAGGCACACGACCACCTCCCCCTTGACCATAAATAATCTACCACCAAGCGGTGCATTCCCTGCCAGGGGAAATGTTAGAGAAAATATAGGCAGGGAACAATATGATCTCTTTGTGATCAGAGGAATAGAAATACCCAAACTTTCATATGCTGGAGGGAGATACAGTATAACTATGAATGTCACAAATGGAAATTGAAATCTAATAATCAATGCAAAAGCAAATGTGAAAACAAAACTTATATTTCAGTCATCATCATCATCAAGTGCCGTGCCGGCTGGCGTAGGCGTTCATGGCTCTCCATAGATCTCGGTCTTTGGTTTTCTGGATCAACTCTGTTGCTGATATTCCTCCATGCCACCGTCTCAATCCATCCAGCATCACTTCTCTTGGTCTACCTCTGCCTCTCTTCCCCTCGATCTTTCCAGTTGTTACGATGTTCTCCAATGCCTCTCTTCTCATCACATGACTGAGGAAAGCTGTTTGTCTCTGTCTTATTGTTGTATATAATGTTCTAGTTTCGTTAGCCTGTTTCAGGCAGTCGTCGTTAGTTACTCTGGCAGTCCAAGGAATTCGCAACATTCGTCTCAGGAACCACATCTCTGTTGCTTCTAATTTCTTCTTAATTTGTTCATTTACATTCCAAGATTCACTGCCATACAGCAAAACTGGTTCTACATAGCATTTCAGCACTCTCTTTCTTACATTCAGTGATAGTGACTTATTGCATAAGATACTCTTCATTTTCTGAAATGCGGCTTTTGCCTGCCCTATTCTGCTCCTAATCTCTGTTGTACATCTTCCATCTGATGTTATAAATGCTCCTAGGTATCTAAAATTATCAACTTGGTTAAGGATTTTCCCTTCTATTTCTATGTCACATTTTGGTGTCACCATTTTCTTTGATATTACCATTGTTACTGTTTTCTTGATATTCAAGGAGAGTCCTTTCCTTGCACTCTCTGTTACTACAACGTCTAATAATTGTTGTAGGTCTGTTGAATTATCCGCCACCAATACTGTGTCATCTGCATAGCGTATATTATTTATATTATAACCTCCAACTAGTATTCCTGGCATCTCTTTGATCTCTCTCATTATTACTTCGCTATACAGGGAGAAAAGATCTGGTGACAAGACACACCCTTGTCGTACTCCTAGCTTTATCTGTTCGTAACTACCCTCTTTATTTCCCATTTTAATTGCTGCTACTTGGTTCCAGTAAATATTCTTTATTATTCTTAAATCTTTTCCATCAGTGTTGATATCTTCCAACATTTTAATCAGTTCATCATGTTTTACTTTATCAAATGCCTTAGTATAATCTATGAAGCACAAATATATGTCTCTCTGTTTCTCTATTGACCTTTCTATTAGTGTCCGTAATGTATAAATTGCATTGTTTGTGCCCTTTCCTTCCACAAATCCATACTGTTCTTCACTAATTTCCATTTTTATTTTCTTTTTGGTTCTTCTCATTATGATTCTGAGTAGAAGCTTAGTGATATGGTTTATAAGGTTAATTGTACGAAAATCTTCACAATCAATTGCTCCTGGTCTTTTTGGTATAGCTATAAATACAGATTTCAGCATATCACTGGGTAAATATCCACTGCTGTAAATATCATTAAACATTTTGGTTAATATATCTACTCCAAATTCTCCCAATACTTCTAATTCTTCTATTTTGATTTCATCTGGCCCAGCTGTTTTTCCTTTCTTCATACGTTTCATAGCGTCAGCGACTTCTTCTTTCAGAATAGGTGGACCTTCTAAGTTACTATCTTCTGTTAATTCTTCCCTTTCTCCTTCATATAATTCTCTTATATACTCATTCCACCTCTTCATTATAGCATCTTCCTCTAATATTATCTTTCCTGTTTTTGATTTCAAACACCCTGTATTTATTCTTATTTTTCTTCCTGTAAGCTCACTGATTTGTCTGTGCATATTTTTTGTATCTTTAATGGAATTTAATTCAATTTTTTTGCATTGCTCGTTTAACCAACTTTCTTTAGCCTTCCCACATTTATCTTTTATTTCTTTATTTATCTTAGCGTATTCTTGTTTGTCATTTTTACTCTGTTTTCTTTTGTCCATCAGTTTTAAGATATCTTCATTCATCCATTTTTTCTTAGCTATTTTGCCTCTCTCCGGTAATACTTCTTTGCTAGTTTGATGAATGGAGTCCCTTAACATTTCCCATTGTTCATCTATACTCTGTATTTTAGTTATTGCATTGTACCTATTTTTCACAGTCACTCTGTATTGTTCTTGCATTTCTTTATCTATTTTCAGAACCTCTTTATTAAGTCTCATGTTCTTAACCATTTTTTTCCCTCTCTTTAATCTTACTTTTATTTGTCCACATAGTGGTACATGATCACTATTACAGTCAGCACCAGGCATTGTCTTTACATTAATTAAAGCATTTCTAAATCTTTTATTAATTAGTATGTAGTCAATTTGGTTGCGTATTTTCTTATCAGGGCTTATCCATGTGTACAGTCGTCTTTTATGGTGTTTAAACCATGTGTTTCCAATTATCATATCATTTATATTTGCCCATTCTATTAGCTTTTCCCCTATTTCATTTCTTGTACCTAAACCATAATTCCCCACTACATCCTCCATCTTTCCCTTTCCTACTTTTGCATTAAAATCACCAAGTATTATCTTTATTTCTTGTGATCCAATTTGAGCCATCGCCATTTCTATTTCGTCGTAAAAGTGTTGTATTTCTTCATCACTACTGCTTGCTGTTGGTGCATATACTTGTATAATATTTATGTCTATTGGTTTGCCTTTGATTTTTACCATAATAACTCTATCTGAAATACACCAGTATCCATTAATTGACTTGGCTGTTTTTTCGTCTAATATTATTCCTACACCTTTTTCATGTGTATCCCCTCCAGAATAAATTATTGTGTGATTGTCAGCTATAATTTTGCCCGATCCCTTCCATCTCATCTCACTAACGCCTAGTATATTCATTTTCATGCTATCCATCTCTCTTAGAACATTGGTCAACTTTCCTAGCTCATTTAATGTCCTAAAATTCCATGTTCCTACTCTAAATTTATTTATTTTAGTTAAGATTTTGCCATCAGTAGCTGGATGACGGTCTGGTGTCACCTGTGGCTCATGACTGTCCCTACCGGACGAGGATGCCCTAAGACAGCCATTAACGTCCTTCACTAACTTTGATATATGTTTTGCCATGAAGTCTTGGGAAGATAATGTGGTGGTTTCCCCTTGCCTTCCACATTCACATGGTGGTCTTTTTACCTCTGCCTTTGACAGCCATTTCCGACTGTAAGGACAAGTGAGTGCCCTGCTCTGCTCAGCTGCAGAGTTGTCCACTTATTCCGGTGGATACTCGGTCCCCAGAGCTGTGTTAGCCACACCGTAGTGTGTTTCCATCCTCTACCGCGGGGAGGTGCAGTTGGGATTTTCCCTTCATAAAGTTATGGTCTCTGACCAAAACTCTCCAGTACTTTTAGAGGACTATGCTTGAGTCATATTTACTATATATATATTACATATATACTATATTTCAGTGCAACAATAATAATGATAACTGAAAAAACACATATGTCAGATGTATTTATCAATAGAGAGAAATTACATGAATGAACAGTTTTGAATTTCTAGGTTCACTGCTGATGGGTGATGACAGAAATTATAAGAAGAACAAACATTGCTCTTCAAAAAATAGAGCAATTAAAACCTTCATGTATTGGAACAGATAGAACAATAAAAGCATACTAACAGCAAACAGATTTCTTGTGGCAAGATATGCGCAAAACAAATTTAACATATCATTGAAAGGTACATACGAGCCTTTAAATGCAACAAGTGTTATAGAAGTGTACTTAAAATTCATTGTATGGAAAAGAGAAAACAGATCTAATAATAACTCAGTATAGAAGTAGAATCATTACAAATACAAATAATATTGAGAAAAATTAAATATGCAAAGAAACATGAATGTCTGGAAAAGATAATTATGGAGTAAGATTTGCTGGAAAAGTGGAGAAGAGGTGGGCCACATCGCAGTTGAATTCAAGATGTAATAGATAATTTACAGATAACAGCAACAGAGGAGGAACATCTGTCTTTATCTGGCTTATAGATAGGCATTTCAAAAGGCTTATGGAATAAAGATTCTCATGGGGCAAGCTACTGGATGATGATTAAGGATCTTTAAAAATATCAGGCCCTACGTTGTTGATCTTTGGACCCTGCAATGATAGGTTTTCTATCTCATCATTGGCACCTTTCCGTCTTGACAGACGATAGTTTGGTACATTGTGCTTCAAAAAGGCTTAATAACTACGACCCATGGCGGGTGTACACTTAAGGATTTCCCTGTTCAGCATCTAATTATGTGTGACTTATCGACAAATATAATTGGTGATCTGAAATTTAGAGAGGCATTTTTTGGGCGTTTGCTCGTTTTGAACTCAAGCATAGTTCAGAAATGTAGAAGACCTAAATGGAATCAGCATTGGAGGACGAAACATAAATAACATTATATATGCAGATGATACAGTATTGATTGCAGACAATGCACAGGATCTGCAACAATTAGTAGACGCTGTTGTTGTACACAGTGAGCAGCTGGGGTTGGAATTAAATTGTAGGAAGACACAGGTTATGGTCGTCACTAGGAAGAACGAAGTACCACAATGTAATATACAAGTAAATGGGAATATTCTTCAACAAGTGAATCGGTTCAATTATCTCGGAACAGTCATAACATCTGATGGCAGATGCCTTGAAGAGATTAGAACAAGAATCGCCATTGCGAAAGTAGCCTTTAGCAAGATGAAAAACATTCTGACCAATAAAATGATGTCAATTGAAACGAGAAAAAGAGTGTTGAGGGGATACATAGAGCCTGTTCTTTTGTATGGATGTGAAACTTGGACAATGTGCAGTCAAGCTGAAAAACATCTGATGGCTGCAGAAATGTGGTTTCTGAGGAAAATGCAAAGAATACCATGGACAGATAGAAAAACCAATGACCAAGTACTACAAGAGACAAATGAAAATCGTAGATTGATTAGAGAAATTAGACGTAGACAGTCACATTTTTTTGGACATGTTATGAGAAGAAATGGACTGGAGAACTTAGTGACAACTGGCAAGATCGAAGGGAACAGACCAAGAGGAAGACCGAGAGGAAAATACCTGGATGGCTTGGCCACATGGCATGGACGAGACATGAACACTGAGCTGATCCACGACTCTGGTGATCGAGTGAAATGGCGAATCATGACCGCCCACGCTTTCCGGCATGGCACATGATTGATTGATTGATTGATTGATTGATAGCCCATACACACTACTTCTAGTAGCACATGGATTAGCTTTCCCTATTACTAGTGTCCCTCACCATCAGGCGAACCCACTTTGACTTCAGAGTTAGTTGTAATTTACCTCCCTAAGTCAGGGACAAGAGGACAACATTTTAGTCCAACTGTGTCCAACCCTTTACATCGGCATTGTTTGTGATTTTCCGTCATCTATACGGCAATTTACAAACACATTTTCAGAATCATAATCACTTTCTTTAAAGTCCGACTCAAACTGCTAATGCATAGTAACACTTTTCACTGATATCTAGCTGCGATTAATAGTCAACTTTGTGCCCTTTAATGTCACTTAGATTGAACCTAGCGAAATCTCGGCTATCACTTGAAGAATCGCCGAAATCCATTTTGAAAAACTAAGCGTAAAAATCCCGAAAACTATCAAAAAAAGTCTGTAAAAGTCCGTTCAAATTCATAGTAGGCGCTTACAAATGGTGGCCACGTTGTCAAGCTATCGGCGAAAGTAGCTGTCGGAAGTGTCGGAAAGCCGAGAGATCGCGTTTTTATAATGCATCATAGTATCGGGCGCATTCGGCCGATATGCTCGTTTAAGCGACCAGCCGCACATGGACGTTCTGCCCTGTAAAGGGTTAAGAACACGCATTCTTATCCAACCAGCCATGCTGACCTCCTGGAGAGGCATTTAATATCAGTTATTCTCTGAAAGAAAGGTTTGTTTTAAGGAGGCCATTGCTATACAAGGCAACATTTCACGGAACACCAAAATGATGGAAAAAAAAGTCACTTAAAAGTCGACAGGGTCGACTTCATTGCACTGGGTTTTATTCTATATGGCTCGGTCTCTTTCCGCTGCGCGGAAAGCGTCACACAAAGCACGAACTCCATAGCTCTAGCGATGACCCACTGGAGTCTCCGAAAAATTTCACTCGTGAACCGAAGGGCGCGGCCCGGAATAGAACCCACAACCTTCGGAGCCCAAGTCAAATGGCTTGAACACTTCACCACGGAGACTCCTGCCAAAATGATGACCTAAAAGTGAATGATTGTGCCCTACTAAACTAGACTTTAAATACAACAAATAATAACTGAAGACAATTTGTGCCAGAATAACCCAAGAGGTTTGAAAAACCTCAGAAAAAACAACATAAATAAATAAACATATACTTCATATATTACCCAGCAGGCACATTCTGTTAACCTCATATCCTCTTTTATTAGTACAGTTGGTATTTCTACAATTTAAAAATTTGTTGCATTTTATATTACCTGTGAATTTACATCAAGATATTTTGCTGACACATCATAAATTCGAACCAAGCCATCTTCACATCCAGTAATCACACTCAATTCCTTTGGCCTTTGTGGTACTTTAGTGAACTTTTCTAAATTGCATTTAAATTATGAATCTTGCATAGTTGAATAGCTTTTGAAAAAGGCAGTACAGGGCAAGCAGCTAGAATAACTGTCCAGGATTGAAAGAGCAATAATACAGTATAGTTCAGTGTTTTAACTGAAAGTCAGTTTCTGTTACATGCACATTTTCTGGTGATTAATAAAACATTGAAAGTTGCGATAGTGCAATGGTTAATGTTTGTCTGCTGACTTAGAGATCTTGTGCTTAAATCCCTTTTGAGGCAGAGGCTTTTTACAAATTTACCTGGGCTCCTAGGTTTACCCAGCTAAAAGTGGGTACTATGTATTGACTCATGAAGTAAAGGCAATTTTCCACTCATCAATGGCCATTGGTCTATAAAAATATGAGTGTGTAAAGTGAGTTTCTTACCATATACCAAGTATGCCTCAAGGTGTCTGAAAGGGCCCTCTATTTTACTTTCTCAAGACATGCCCTTAAGTGCTCTAATCTCCTGTGTGATAAACCCATCAGTGTGAAGTAATTAAATATGCCGGTTCTGTGTCTATTGATAAATCAACTTGTGTAGCTCTGTGTTCGCCTTTCTGGTCTACAATCTGAGCTCTTGCATTCTAGCTTTTGATGATGATTTATTTAGATGAAAGCATTCATTTTGCCTCACTATGGTTGTTCATAATGCCTGTTCAATCGTTTGTTAACCTTCTGATATATACTGGCAACCAGACTTCCTGGACGTCCATTTATCTCAATGCCTGTGTGCCCTGATACAAAAACTATAACTCTGGGAATTGTTGATCTCTGCAATGACTCGAACTGTCAATGTGTCGAATCTACCTCACCTTTCCAAATAAATTTTAATGAGTACTTAGCATTTCCATCATGGATGTAGTTTTGTGACTGAAGCCAGAGTGGTGCCTGTATTACTGCCAACTTTCAATGCCATGCTGCTTGAATTGGTAAGTGGTCTCCAGAAGGAAATTGATTGAGAGCATTTATTTCATGGAAAGTCAAAAGCTGAAAGAGGAAAGAAAAAGCTTGAAAAATCATGAATGTCAGTTTCTTTTAAAGGATTGCTAAAGTATGCACTTTTGCCAACATGTTGTAGATCTTTGTGAAGACAAAATTTAATACAGTAGTAAATAGACAAGAAAAGACGTGATTTAGGGCAAAAACAAATGAAATGAAAACTGTGTCCAAAATATGCAGTTTCCTTTTCCAGATGCTGAGAGCAGAAAAGACAATGATTTATCATCGCTGAAGTTGCAACTAAATCCTGCAACACTAGCTGCAATAATTGCAGCACAGAAATCAGAAAATGATTTGTTGCCACAGAGTCCTGAGTCTGTACAAGGGTAAGATACATTAAGGATAAAGGCTAAGATATATTGAATATGTGAGTGAAAAACATATTTAGGGTAGTTGAGTTAAGTTTAGTCATGAACTGACATCAAAGCACTCATGACATTCCCAATTGCGCCCCATCGCCATCTTTGACAACTAGTGAAGAGTTCCAGTACTAATGGTACCAGTCACAATCTAATTATGTGTCCATCTAGCCTTTTGTTGGAGTGCTGAGTGTCGGCCAAATTCTCTGGTCACTCAATGCAACACCAGTTCTTTCCAGAACATGAGGATTTATCAATTCTTCCATTGTTAACATAATCCCAATGGACTCTGACCATATCTGCCTTTTCGTGAACCAATATCTCACCTATCAATGCAGATCCAGTCTATCTGTCTGCCTGTTCATTTCCCAACAACAGCATGGCCTAGAGAAAAGATTGAACGATTCCTCCCTAACTTTGATTTTTTAATTGATGCACATCACTCTGCATGAAGGTTACTTGTCTGCCTTCTCAGCATGCTCTGTGAGTCTATTACAGTCATGATATGTGTGGTTTGTTCTCCAGACAGCAGAACACCACAGTCACTACATCCACCCTAATCCTCAAACTGGATGTTGTTGTATCATACGCCAGGCTATCCTGCACTAAACACCATCCATTAACCTTCAGTATGAACTCTAAGGCACTTCTTTTGCCTCTTAGCATATTTACAGTAATGTTAATATATAAAAAAGAAATGATATAAAGGTTAATTATAGAATAATGTTTCACCATTTCCAACTGACATGAACAATTATGCATATACAGAAACACTGTTATTTAGCACTTTAGCAAAATGCATCAAATCATGTGCTGATAACTTTCCTTGCCATGGTCCAAGATTATCCAGAATGTTTTCTCAGTGTATTCATTGATCTCTTTTTCCATTAATCTTACCAGCTGTTACAGATGTCCTATTTGTTTCTTTTCTCTTGATGTGCAAACATGTGTAATTCCCTTTGTGTTTAAAACCATTTTATAACTCATCTTGACTGTCCATGAAGTTTTAACATTCTTATGTATAATCACATTTCTGTGGTTTCAAGATATTTGGAATTATTCTTTTTTTTTTCCAGAACTAAAGAATTGTTTCAAGTGATATTTGTTTTGTATTTAAAACACAGAATAATTAGATTCTCATCAAATTAGTACCTTTTCCAGTAAGTTGACTATTTGTTTCTTCACAGAAAGTGCATTAATATTTTGTATGTTGATAGAGTGTCATCAGATGAAGATCTGCAGGGAGAAAATAAAGCCCACAAAAGGAAACAAGCAGAATCTGAAAGTAAGTTGTTCTATTTTTGCGTTTTATATAATTTTGTAGTCAATCATTTTACACATAATAATTGTCAATTGTGTGTCTATCCTAGAATTTTAGTTAATTGTTGTTAATTTAATTAATTAATACATCGTTGAAGGGGCAGTTATTATTACTTCAAAATTCTTTTTTTTTTTTTTTTCGAGGTAAGTACTTCACAGATAGTTATATACCTCACAGGTTATTGTGTCCAGCTTCAACATGCACTTGTGTAAGATTTACATCCCCTAGACAAATTCCATCTAAATTAACAGGCACTATCTACCCATGTGTAGGTTTTCATTTCGGCTTTAAGAGTTACTCTTTGCAATTTCTAACTGCTATGAGAGTTTTATAATCTGCACAACCTGCATACCGGACCTTCTGTCTTTGCACTTATCTGTGAAGGCTAAGCATCCAATCTTAGGACTCAAAAAATTTCTGTCTCGTGCAGAGTTAGTCATGTCTGATACTGATGTTTCTCCATGCTATGATGTCAAACTGTCCAGCATCTTCCTCTTGGTCTTCCCCTGTGTCGCCTCGCCTCAAACTTTCTTGTTGTGATGACAAACTCCAGCTTTCCCCTTCTCATGTCATGCCCAAAGAATGTCGACTGTTTTCTTCTGATGCAAGCAACCAGTTATCTTTGTGGGTTAACTTCTTTCAAGATATCTTCATTACGCTTTCTATTCATCCATGGGGTTCTCATCATTCTTCTGTAAATCACATCTCCGCAGCTTCCACAAAATTTCCCATTTGTCTGCTAATTGTCCATGATTCGCTTCCATATATCAGGACTGGCTCAATAGAGGCTTTAAGATCTCTTTCTCATCTTGATGGAAATATGTCCAAAGAGTTGTCAATTCTTTAGGAATACTTCATGTTTTATTTCGACAGCACTGTAAAATAGATCAGCCAGCATCACAAGACATTCTATTTCGTTATGTAATCTATATTAAGATAATCTTTACTGTTTGTATAGGACTGTCATTGAGCCATCTTCATAAACCTAGTACCAAATAATTGTTAGGGAATTGTTTGTGAGGAAGGAAACTGGCGATCTCACCTCATTATGCCATTGTCTAGATATTGTGAAAACCTAGAACTTAACACCCCTAAGCTTTACCTTAATATTTTTAAGGACTGTTAGATGTCTGTACAGTTTTTTTTCATGGACCGTAACAAATGAAGGCCATTTGGCATTTCAAATATGTATACTTAGCACATTCTTGAAGGATATACATGACAATCATTTTGGACTGAAGACATTCACAGCGCATTGACAGTATATTTTTCTAAAGTTGAGGTCTGCAAGCATACTTTTTTTTTTAAAAGTCTGTAGCATGCACATTCAGCATTAATCTTTTAATTTTCAAGATGATGATGTCGAACAAAATACTTCACCGAAAAGAAGGAAGCATCATAAGAAGAAAAAGCATAAACACAAGAAGAAATCCCATTCTAAAAGTTTGGGGTCCAAGGAAAGGTAATGGGAATGTTTTGCTGTTTTGTATGTTTTTTGGTTTAGAGAATACTTAGACAGAAAAGTAGCCACTACGTTTCACTTTGCCGAAATTTACCGGAATTTTGTTTGCGTTTACCGTCAGTTATTTGTTTTTGTGTCTCCGATATGGGGACAGTAAGCATACTCGTTATGTTAAATTCCCTGATTATTTTAAGCTTGCATTAAAACAGAAACCGATTACGGAGTATTGTAGTTCCTTCCATTGTCTACGAATCTATACATCCTGGCTTCTCAAATTGTTCTTCTTATGGAGATAAAGAGACTGTCTTTTTAATATGTAAGAAGACTCATAAATTCCATTTTATTTAGACTTTGGGCATTGATCTAGTATGAATAATTAAATTGTGCATCTATTTGTATGTGTATTGTGTAATTTTCGACTATTGAGGTCGTTGGTAACATCCCAAACTGAAATGATGAAAATTGCATGCTATGATGCTGTAATGGGATGTTTCAATGGCAGGAAATAGCAGTTTTCCGTGTCGTAATATATCGATGATCATTTAATATTCTTATGTGTGTGAGTGTATATATATATATATATAAACTGGCAGTAGTTATCTGTCCTTGAGTTAGACAGGCGGCTGTGTTAATCTCCCTTGGCATGAGTGTAACCAACAGTTGTATGAGTGTGTAGGTAGCGTCATAAAAAGTGAAAAGGTCAAAATCGTTTTTTTTTTTCCTATTTATCTATATCAAATAATAAACTGACACACAAACATTAATATCTCGGCTTAAAATTGACCTACAGACTTGAATAAGGTACCGATGGATTTGATTTTTTTCAAGAGGTATCCAACTGTGCTGGTTATATAATTAAAAATGAATTAAGAAAATGTTACTAAAGTAGCTACAGAAAAGAGAATATTATTTGCTTCTTATTCTTAATGTCAAACATCTTTTCTCACAATTAAACTATGTATCACTTTAGATATTATTTTTGCTAACATTTATTGTTTATTGCTACTATTTTGGTTTGGTTGCTACTCAGACACAGCATGTTGGTCTAAAAAAAAACCCACTAATAATAAGTCTATAAATTTCATATCAGTTTGAACTAAATGTGTGCTTAAAATATTACACGTTTGAACTAAGTGCATACTTAAATTCTTCTTCTTCTTCTTTCGTTCGCTTGAAATATGTCTATATCTGCAATGTCGTCTCTTGCATGAATTGAACTGTTTTTTTCAGTTCACACAGTGGTCCATAGAGTTTATCTTCCACTGTCGTCTCTCTAGGCCAGAAGGTTTGCCTAGATATGTTATATTTTGGGCAGTCTTGGAGTATGTGCTCTGCTGTCTGCGACGCCAATCCACATGTTCTCATGGCTGTTTCACCAATCTTGAATTTTGTATACATGTGGTTGCGTAATCTATTGTGTCCTGTTCTGAGGCGCAGAATAATGACTTGTTCTGGTCTGTCCATAATGTGGTAGTCATCTTGAGCAGGTTTTGGTGGCTTTCTGACTGATTTGATCATTCTTTTCTTTTGGTGGTATGTAACGGGCACATCAGGCTGTTCCTCTTTGGCTCCTTCCTTAGCCAATTGATCAGCTCTGTCGTTTCCGGGTACTCCACAGTGGGATGGTATCCACTGTATGGTGACTTTATGCTGACTGCTAAGTTCAGAAAGTAGTGTCCTTAGTACTGGCAATTTCCCAGAGAGGAGCGCCTCGAGTACTGATTTTGCATCTGTTAGTAGCACCACAGGTTGTGTACCATTGCTGTTATTTAGTAATTTCTCTGTTGCTATCTTGATTGCCTCAATTTCGGCATCATAGTTATGGCAGTACTTTCCTGTCGGTACTCTGGCTGTGTCCCTAGTATTATTTGGGTATTCTATGTACACTCCCGCTCCTCCATTTCGAACAGCATTTTGTGCTGACCCATCTGTGTAGACTCGGATCCAGAGGTCCTGTGGGTATTCTTCATCAAGGAAGCTGAGAGTGGCTGTTCTGCGCTGCACACTGTTCTGTTCTTCCTTGTCAAATATTCCTCTCACTTTTGTCTGGATTTGTAACGATAGTCTATGCTCATCTTTCCATGGAGTTCGCTCTGGAATAGTTGTTAGGGGGATACCAACTGTGGGCAGATCAGTGGTTTCTCTGCAGAGTCGTTTGGCCTGGTGGATAAAACTACTTCTTTTCAACCGCCCCATAGCTAGGTTTTCAAATCTGTTCTTCATAGGGTGGCCTGGCAAGCTGAGGAACTTTTCTGCTTGTATTAGCGTTTTCGTATCTCTGCGCTCACTCAGTGCCTGTGTCCTCCCCATCTTCTCCATTTCCACTATAGGGGTTGATCTGATCCCTCCTGTGGTGACTCTAAGTGCTTGATTTTGCACCTTGTCCAGCTCTTGTAGTGTGGTATTTGATGCTGAACACCACGCAGTTGACCCATATTCCAGGTGTGGTCGTATGCTCTGTTGGTAAACTTTGCTAAGTATTTTCGTACTGGCTCCCCATGTGGTTCCACTTAGCTTTCTCAGGATGGCTATTTTCCTTCTGGCTTTTGCTACTGCTTTGTTGATGTGCTTTCTCCATGTCAGCTTGCCATCAAATGTTACTCCAAGGTATGTTGGTTCTTTATCTTCTCTTAGGGGTGTTCCATTTATCTGGATGGTCCCTGCCTTTTGTTTTGGAGAGAGGGTAAATAGGGTGGTGCTGCACTTGTCAGTGTTTATGCTGACACACCATCTATTTGCCCATGCAGCAAATGTATCTACAGCTCTTTGTAGCAATCTGGTGGCCACTGATGCATATTCATTTGTGCTCCATAGAACCAGGTCATCGGCGTACATTGCCGCTTTAATTCCATGCGGTAGGTGAGCAACAAGATCATTGATGAAGATTAGAAAGAGTGTGGGGGACAAGACTCCGCCCTGGGGGACACCGTGACGCAGTAGTACTTTCTTGCTCTTGAGTCCGTCTATCTGTACTCGGGCTCTTCTGTTGTGCAAGTATGCTTTCACCCATTTGTACATTCTTCCATTGACTTTGCAGTTTCTCAGTTTCTTCATCAGACCTTCTTTCCAGACTTTGTCAAAGGCTTTCTTCAGATCTATCCATGCCGCAAGCACCAGCTTCTTCTCTTGGAATGCATCCTCAATTTCTTGAGAGAGGTAGGTTGTCTGATCTTCCGTAGAGTAGCACTGCCTAAAGCCAGCCTGCTGTGGCACAAGGATGTTTTTACTTTCAATGTACCACTGCAGTCTGTGATTGATGATGCGCTCCAGTGTTTTGCAGAGACAGCTGGTGAGGCTAATTGGTCTGTAGCTAGAGGCAATGGAACCATCTTTCCCTGATTTTAGGAGGGGTATCATGATTGCTTCTCTCCAGGCTTGTGGAACACTGCCTAAGGTCCAGCTGTTATTGAAGATCTGCAACAGCTTTGTTTTGGCCTCTGTTCCTAGGTTCCTGATCATTTCATTGGAGATACCATCAGCTCCTGGTGACTTTCTCATTTTCAGTTTTGATATGGCTAGCTCCAGTTCGCTGATTGTGATGGGTGCCTCCAGAACCTCATGTACTATTTCCTTCTGTCCTGTATGTTGTCGTTTCTCTCGAATCTCTTGTTGTTTCTCTGGACTAATTTTGATATTGCTATCTTGTGCGAACGAGTCCGCAAAATGGTCAGCTGCTTGCTTTCTTGTTAAGATTTTTCCATCTTTATGTAGTGCAATTTTTGAGTTTCTCCCTGTGCCCTCGTCATTAAGCTGTTTTATTAGCTTCCACAATTTCCTTGTGTCTCTTTCAAAGTTCAGAGACTCCGTTTTCTCCTGCCAGCTTTTCCGTCTAGCCTGCAGCTTGGCCCTTTGAAATTTGGCTTTTGCATGCTGGAATTTATTGTGGTGCTCTTGGCTGGGTGTGGCCTCTGCTTGCTTTCTACACACTTCAACATCATTATGCAACTGTTCCAGTTCACTACTCCAGTAGGGTTTATATTGTTTACGGGCTCCTCTTGGTACTGTTTCTCGCGCTGCCTGTAGTATGCATTTCCCAAACTCTTCAACTGCTTTATTTATGTCTTTCTCAGTGTTCAGGTTCCTAACCAGTATGCTGGTGCGATGCTTGTACATTGTCCAGTCTGCTTTCTTGTAGTTCCACCTCGAGAGGGTGCTGCTTTCACTTACAAGCTCATTTTCTACGGTTAGAAAGACTGGCCGATGGTCACTGCCACCAAGTTGTTTCCCAACAGTTCGTGTAATGTTCCACTACAGGTCTGGTGAATGAAAAGCCAGGTCAGGTGTAGTTGTAGAGTGCCATGATCTCGAGTAGAAAGTATGTGGGTCGGACGGCTTGTTAATCAACATGAATCTATTCTCATCTTGCCAGTCTTCCAGTCTCTCTCCTCTCTGGTCCATGTGATCATAGCCCCAGCTCTGTGAGTGGCTGTTGAAATCGCCACACACAATCATTTTTTCTTTTAGTGGTAGAGTGTCCAGTGCCTGTGGGCGGTCACTTGGACAGTAGTAATTGATCAGATGTAGATCTGTATTACCTGTCTTAAGTTTAAGTGTCTGATACTCAGCCCCTTCCATGTAGACTTTGATTTGGGAAGCCATGATGTTATTTCTTACAAGGGTCAGTATCCCACCTTTTCGCCTGTTCTTTCGGTCAGATCGGTAACACTGGTAGCCTCTGATTTTGAAGGCTATATTTTCATTGAGGTGAGTTTCTTGCAAGCAACATATGCTTACTTTTTCTTGGTCCAAGACATACTTAAATGATTACAAATTATTTACTTCTGTCCTAACCATGAATTTGAGTTGAAAAGAAACTGTCATTTACTGCATAGATGGTACCTTGCGGTGTATGGCAGTGGGGTCTTATGCCTGAGGAATTAAGGCCGCCTGGCTAGTGCAGTCGCCACAAACTGTGCAGGCTAGAGTTTTCTTTTTGCCCCTGACAGAAAAAATTCCACACCTTACCGAGGATTTGAACCCGTGTCTAGCCACTCGGAAATATAATAAATTGGTATAGAGAATAGCAGCTAAACAAACCAGAATTCTTATTATAGAAAATATTCATTTACGAAATGGAGGCTACATACACACTTTACTTTTACTGCAGTAGATCGTATAGTTTATTTCAGTAAGACATTAATTTCTGTCATTATTGATCTTTTATTGTTAGTGTTTCCTAGTGTTGTTTATTTTCCAAAAATGATTTCTTACATTTCAGCTTGATGTTAAATCCACCTGACATTCCTAAACATGCCATTTTCCTGGATGATATCAAAGATCTAAATCAGCAGCCTGCCTATAGGTTAGATACAAAAGCAAACAGGGATCTGTGGCATTATAAATCAGTTTCTAAGCTACATATTTCCAGATACAAATCACGTATTGCCAACTGCCTTGGTGCATCTCATATTTTCATTAAAGATTTGAAAAATGAAAACAAAGGGAAGATTAAAAAGGGATTATCACGATATTTTCAGAAAGGATGTCTAAAATACATTCACATGAAAGGATTAGAGTTTATTTCAAATGGAAATAAAGAATCTAAAAATTTCAGTGGTGATTTTATTGCCATTCTCAGAGAGGATTCAGAAAGAGATCGTAAGCCTTATGTCACTGGAAACTATAGTTGTCTAGATGATGCAACAACTTCTTATGTCCAAGGTAAACTTGCAGATTACAGCAAGCAGCCAGAAACAGAAAGTGAAAACCTTGTAATGGATGAGATATTTGAAAAGGTTCGACGTTACAATGAGAGGACCAGAGATGATCCTCATAATGTACAACTTTGGCTTGACTTTGTTCAGTTTCAAGATGTAGTTGCACAAGAGGACAAAAGTTTTAAAGGTCAAACCATTCATTTAAGGGAGAGATATCAGCCTTCAAAGTCAGTAATAGAAAAGAAGCTTGCAATATTGGATAAAGCTTTAGAAAAGAATCCATCATCACTTGAACTGAAACTGGCTCAGCTGGAATTATATCAGGACATTTGGGAGTCGGATAAGGTTTGTATGATTTCATTCATCATTTTTTTAAATACAGGCTCATGTAAACTTCTAAAGTAATGTGTCAATAGAAACTTGCTAGATTGTAATTTTGTACCAAATTAATTTAAGAGAGGTATTATAACCAATGGGAGCTGCAGTAATGTAATGGCTAGACGCTTGCCAGCCAACCCAGTTGATCATGGGTTTGAGTCCGCATCGGGGCAGATTTTTAAAATTAGTCTGTGCTCCCAGGTTGACCCACTGACCTTAGTGGTTACCAGGAAATGTCTTAGGAAGTTAAAGCGGCAGGCGCGCTACTGACCACATCACTTACTGAAGGCCGATTCTGATATAACAAAAGGGATCTAGCATCATTATGTCCAATGCCCATTAGGAATGTACAAGGGTCCTTTTCTTTTAATATAACTGATATTTTAACTTTCATGGTCTTTTAGTCTATCGAATATTGTGCTAATGTGGTAGGTTGATATCAGATGTAACACAATAGTATTCTTCTGTATTTTTAAAATTGGCGTGTGCATATTGATGTCCCTACTTATGTTGTTTAATAATGATATGGGATAGCCAAATATATATGGTCTCACAGCTGTTGGGATTATGAAGAACCATTTATTGGCAGACTGGACACAAACATGTTACAGTGAGCATGTCCGTACATCACAGACATCACATGATACATAAGTGGGTTTAACCAATTAATTTACCTTATAAGAAAAACATCTCAACTATTGCTTGTGCTTAGGATATGCTTAGGATAATTATGGACCAGTGAAACAGAGTGAAATCTAAAACCACATATAGAGAAGATAATTAGGTATAGAAATGGTAGAGGAGAATTAGGTATAGAAATGGTAGAGGAGAATTAGGTATAGAAATGGTAGAGGAGAATTAGGTATAGAAATGGTAGAGGAGAATTAGGTATAGAAATGGTAGAGGAGAATTAGGTATAGAAATGGTAGAGGAGAATTAGGTATAGAAATGGTAGAGGAGAATTAGATAAAAAGATGACTAATATGTGAAAGACATGGAGGGAGTTAAAAGAGATAACAAAGGATAGGCTGGCTTGGGGTGAGTTGGTTGAGCACCTATGCTCCAATGGAGGATAAAGTACAATTTTGAAGACCAAATTTTATAGACATATTTGGGGGAAGCTCCTAACTCCTTCATTAGGCATGCACACATTCACTATAACAACAGAAAATTTCCTGAAACAGAAATAGAATTTGGTTTGTTTCATTCTGGCTGAACAGGCCAGAATTCTCCTAAACATAGATAACGCAACAGTCACCAAACTTTGTAATAATATTATGTTTACCATTTTAAAGACATTATGAAGGGAAGTTCCTATCATCTTCAATAGGCACACACACACACAATAAGAATAGAAAATTTCCTGAAACAAAACTAGAATTTGGTTTGTTTTATTCTGACAAAATTTTTCTATTCTCACATAATGCAACAGTCACCGAACTTTATAAATAACTAATGTTTATCCTGTTATTGTCCCAATAGCTGGAGAAAGCTTGGGGAGATCTTCTCTTTGTACATTCAGCTTCTGTTGACCTTTGGCAGCATTATTTACTGAAACAACAATCCCGGCTCTTCAAGTTCTCTTTTAGTCGCATTTTAAAGTGTTACCATAAGAGCTTCAAGACACTGGTGCCAATTCTTGATGGCCAGGTGAAAGCTCTGAACAAACAAGAGGACATGGAAGAGAAGCTATTAGGTAAGGAAAGAGCAACTGTTGGCATTTATTGTTTCTTGTATGAGTAATAGAAGTAACTTTCCTTATACGCCATAATATACCTTTTCTTGTTGTTGTTGTTGTTGTTGTTGTTGTTGTTGTTGTTGTTGTTCTTCTTCTTCTTCTTCTTCTTCTTCTTCTTCTTCTTCTTCTTCTTCTTCTTCTTCTTCTTCTTCTTCTTCTTCTTCTTCTTCTTCTTCTTCTTCTTATCCTCCCCCTTTCTTCTTCTTCTTCTTCTTCTTCTTCCTCTTCTTCTTCTTCTTCTTCTTCTTCTTCTTCTTCTTCTTCTTCTTCTTCTTCTTCTTCTTCTTCTGCTTCTTCTTCTTCTTCTTCTTCTTCTTCTTCTTCTTCTTCTTCTTCTTCTTCTTCTTCTTCTTCTACTCCTCTTTTTCTTCTTCTTCCTCCTCTTCTCCTTCTCGTTTTCTTCTACCTCCTTCTCCCCCTCCCCCTCCTTGTTCTATTTCTTCTCCTCCTCATTTTCTTCTTATTTTCTAATATAACTATATTATTATTATTATCATCATCATCTTCCCCATGTAGCAGGTCCTTTACAGAATGTCACTCTCATCACTACGTATCTAAAAGCCTTTCAACCTCTTGCCTCATGCACCCCTCATGCCTTGGGTGTCTGCAGTGTCTTGTGTCCATCTTCTTGCTGGTCAACCCTTCTTCTTCTTCTTCAGCTTTCCGAGCCATTGAGGTTCTTTGCTGCAAATACAATCCGTCTCCATTCGTCTCTCTGGTGGACCTTCTCTTGCCAGTCGTTGATTCCAAGTCAACCCTTGCCTCTTCTAATATGATGATATACCTTTTCTTTGTGAGTTTATTGGTGCTTTAGTTGATGACATTATTGAGATGTTTTTTTTTATGATGTTTTTTTTTTTGCTATTCACTGACAATTTAATGAGAGGGAGAAAAGTTTACAAGAAAAATGTTTCTCTGTGTATCCTAAAAAATGTGTCATAAAAGTATTGTTTCCTATAAACTACTTGTATTAACAAACAAACAAAAATGAGTGAACAATTATTTTCAAATGAAATGGCAAACAAATGTTTAATACTATTAAAAAAATGTAAATACTATATGTACTTTTTTGCACATTTTGAAAAAAATTTAATACTATATGTACTTTTTTTTTTTTAACTTCCTTCTGTATACATGTATTCATGGAAGCTGCAATTTTACAATGGCTAGCTCACTTGTATGCTGGTTAATTGTTTGCATTCCCTTCACAAGAGGAGTTTTGTTTAATTAACTTTGGCTCCCAGGGCAACCCAGCCTAAAATTGGTACCAGCTGATTTCCCGTGAAGTAAAGAGGCTGATAATTAGACAGATTCAAGCAAATCAAATTGGAGACCTAAAAACACATTGAGAAGAGAATGTGAGACAGAAATGAATAAAATCGGGAGGATATGGGAGATGAGCTGCAGGAGATAGCAAAAGATATGACTACTTGATGTGTTCCTAAAGGGCATATGTTCAAGTTGTGAATAAAGGGCACACGGGATTGAGAAACATGGCAGCATGGTATGACCACATCACCCTTGGAGTGCCAATTGGTCTAAAAATATAGGACCAGCGTTATGTACACAATATGTCTCATGGTATGAAAACGGATCCTTTGCTTTACTGTATTTACATGTATTCATAACTTCCACAGGACTGTTTTGTCAGTACTGTAGCTTCCTCCATCAGACTGGCTACACTGAGCGAGCTGTGAGCAGTTATCAAGCTCTGATAGAGTTCAATCTCTTCTGTCCAACACATCTCTGCCATAACACTACTCAAGATAGAATGAAACAGTTTGAGCAATTCTGGGACAGTTCTGCACCCAGATTTGGAGAGGATAAGGCCAAAGGATGGGCAGGATGGTCAGAGAACAGACACACACTTAGTGTATCTTCTCATTCAGGTACTTCTTACCCATTTTTAATTATCTTGTCATGAAAACATTTTGTCATTGTTTAGAATATCTTCTGTAACAGTTACTGTTTACTGTTAGGGTAGCGGGGTAGGGGTATCCCCTATCAAAGGAGAAGTAAGGCGCCTCCTTCCCTCCGCTAGCCTACGGGACACCCTTGGGCAAGGTGGAGTACCCGTTTAGCCCCCCGATCAGGGTTACGTGAAGCCATGGGTGCAGGTGGTGGATGAAGATAGGAAGCAGCCGACAGATAGTTGTAGGTTATGGTCTCCACCTTCACGACGGTAGGCAGAGGATCTCCTTTTTTTGAGGAGACAATGGCTACGGTCACTGACCAGTATGGTCACTGCTGGGAAGGAAAGCAATGGCAAACTACCTTCTTTACACATGCCAAGAAAATCATGTTGTGTTCACTTATCGATAATCAGAGAAACGGCGTAAATGGGTGCTCCATAGGAGCAGCCTCGCCCGGTAGGGATAGTCATGCGCACCAGGTGACTCCAGACCGTCAACAGGCTACTAGGTGCAAAAGATTAATATCATTGAAAGTAGGAACTTGGAATGTTAGAACAATGAATGCAGATGGAAAGTTGGAGGACATCAAAAAAGAAATGGAGAGAGAGAAGATTAACATATTAGGAACATCGGAAACGAGATGGAGAGGAGCAGGGATAAGGACAGGAGATGATTGTAAGATTATTTACTCGGGAGGAGAAGAACAGCAAAGAGGTGTAGCCATTATATTAGATAAGCAAACATCAAATTCTGTCAAAGGATATTGGGCTGTGTCAGACAGAGTTCTATTAGTAAAATTAAACGGAAGACCTTTTAAAATAAATGTAATTCAAGTATATGCCCCAACAAGTGAAAGCAGTGAAGAAAGTATAGAGGAATTTTATAATGACATGGAGTCTGCTTTGAAGAACTGTAAAAAATCAGAAATAAATATCATAATGGGTGATTTCAACGCAAAAATAGGAAAGCAAAGCGATGGATACAGTGTAGGCAACCATGGTTTGGGAGAGAGAAATGAAAGAGGTTACAGACTTGTAGAATGGGCAAAAGAACAAGAATTGGTTGTAGGAAACACCTGGTTTAAACAACATCCTAGAAGATTATGGACATGGAGGAGTCCAGACAGCAGGATTAAAAACCAGATAGATTACATCCTGATAAGCAAAAGGTTTCGAAATGCATTAACAGTTGTAAAAACAGTTCCAAATGCAGACTGTTACAGTGATCACAGATTAATTACTGGCACATTGAGGGTAAAGTTAAAGAAAGTCAAGTATACAGCAGGAAACCCTAAATATGACTTGTGCAAATTGAAAACTGACAAAGAAATACAAGAGAATTTTAACATAGAAGTAAAGAACAAATTTGATTTATTGTCTGATCTAGAGATCCTATTTCAAGATGTAGATGATCAATGGGAAATGCTGAAGAATTCAATCAGTTGTGCAGCAGAAAAAACTATTCCAAAAGTAAAGAAAGTTGGCCGTAAGACATGGATGACTGAAGAAATTTTACAACTAATGGAAACAAGAAGACAGAACAAAAATAATCCTGCCAAATATGAAGAAATTCACAGAAAAGTCAGAACCTTATGTAAGGAGGCTAAAGAAACATGGCTTGAGAAAAATTGCAGAGAAATTGAAAAACAACACAACAGTAAAAATGCGAAACTAATGCACAAAAGAATTCAGGAGATTACTAATCAAAGAACACGTACATCAGCAGGCTGCCTAAAGACAAAAGATGGAAGAGTCATAATAGAAAAAGATCAGATTTTACATGTATGGTCAGATTACGTGAAAAACCTTTATGACGATAGCAGAGACGAACAATATATTGTTCAAAATAACAATGAAGGGCCAGCAATTTTGAAGATGGAGGTTCAGAATGCTCTTAATCATATGAAATCTGGCAAAACCCCCGGTCCAGACAGCGTCACAACAGAAATGATTAATGCTTTAGAAGAATATGGAATAGATAAAGTTACCAGTCTGCTTAATACAATATATGATACTGGAAATATACCTCATGAGTTATGTAATTCTGTATTTATTGCAATCCCAAAGAAATCAGGAGCCTTGGAATGTGATCAACATCGAACAATTAGTATAATGAGTCACATCACGAAGATTTTGCTAAGAATTATCATGCAAAGAGTTAGGAGGAAAATACAACCTGAAATAGGAGAAGAACAATGTGGGTTTGTGGAAGGCAAGGGTACAGTAAATGCTGTGTATATACTGAGAAACATAATCGAACGTTCTATAGAAGTAAACAAAGATCTACACCTTTGCTTCATTGACTACACAAAGGCTTTTGATAAAGTGAGACATGTCAACATGATAAGGATGCTTGAAGATCTACAAATTGATGGGAAAGACCTTAGACTTGTAAAAAACATATATTGGAAACAACAAGCTGCCATAAGAGTTGATAATGAAGTAAGCCAATATCAGCCTATTAAGAGAGGTGTGAGACAGGGATGTGTGATGTCTCCAGATCTGTTTTCCCTGTACAGTGAAAATGTTTTCAGAAATATTGAAAATATGGAAGGAATCAACATTGGGGGACGATGCATAAATAACATTAGATATGCAGATGATACAGTCTTGATTGCAGACAATGAACAGGACCTGCAAAATTTAGTAGATGCGGTTGTTACACACAGTGAACAACTAGGGTTAGAATTAAATTGTAAAAAGACACAGATTATGGTCGTCACTAAGAAGAACGAAATACCACAGTGTAATATACAAGTAAATGGGAATATTCTTCAACAAGTGAATAGGTACAATTACCTCGGAACAGTAATAACATCTGATGGGAGATGCCTTGAAGAGATTAGAACAAGAATCGCCATGGCAAAAGTAGCCTTTAGCAAGATGAAAAACATACTGACCAATAAAAAGATGTCAATTGAAACGAGAAAAAGAGTGTTGAGATGCTACATAGAACCTGTACTTTTATATGGATGTGAAGCTTGGACAATGAGCAGCCAGGCTGAAAAACATCTGATGGCTGTAGAAATGTGGTTTCTGAGGAAAATGCAAAGAATACCATGGACAGCCAGAAAGACCAATGAACAAGTCCTTCAAGAAACAAATGAAGATCGTAAACTGATCAGAGACATTAGACGTAGACAGTCACAATTTTTTGGGCATGTTATGAGAAGAAATGATTTGGAGAACTTGGTGACAACTGGTAAGATCGAGGGGAACAGACCAAGGGGAAGACCTAGAAACAAGTATCTGGATGGCTTGGCCTTGTGGCATGGTCGAGACAGAAACACGGAACTGATCCACGACTCTGTTGATCGAGTGAGATGGCAGAACATGACCGCCCACGCTTACCGGCATGGCACATGATGGATGGAGTTACTGTTTGGTTATTCTTTGTTTTTAGCCACAGATGTTCATTGTTGTCCATCTTAGTTCTCATGTATATCTTCTTTCTGGACATCATTTCATTTATATATGCTGTCAGAGTTGGGATAACTCACTTTGGTTTTCTGAAATGGATGTGGGTTCAAATCCGCTGCACTCCATATTCATTTGAGAAAATTCATATCCCTTTGAGAAAATTTGGGACAAGTGCTTCTTTTGTGAGGTTTATCAGCAAAGGTCTGGAAAGTCAAGGAAGAGACAAAAAATTGCTCATTTTATAATTTAGGTTAAGCTGTACTTTCCTAGAAGTAAGGAAGAGGTAGTTAGTTATCAGAGAAAATTTATGAAGAAACAACTAGAAAGTGCACTTCCCCTCTCTGACAACTTTCCTTCTGGTAAATGTATATATTTGAACCCATCTCTGGCTGATTTTAGTACTATTCTATGTAATTAGAGAATTCATACGCGGGTAAGTTAATAAGAAAGTCACAAATGGCTGTAGAAAAATAACAAAATATAATAACAACTTGAAACCAGTTTATTTTTATACATACATTGTCCCTTTATTTCTCAACATAATTTCCACCAACATTGATGCACTTATCCCATCGTTTTATCAGTCCTCCCAAACCGGCTGCATAGAATTGCATGCTTTGTTTTCATTTACCTGCCATACCACAGAACTGTATGACTTACTTATTGACTCGCCCTCGTTACTTTTTCTACCCAGCTATGCACCGCTTTACGGAATAAACATTTGTCAACATAAACATTGAAAACCCACCTTGGCGGGAGACATTTCGCGAATGATGCCGAAGTTGAATGTGAAATGAAAACATGGTTTAGAAAACAGAGTACGCAGTTCTATGCAGCCAGTTTGGGAGGACTGATAAAACGATGGGATAAGTGCATCAATGTTGGTGGAAATTATGTTGAGAAATAAAGAGACAATGTATGTATACAAATAAACTGGTTTCAAGTTGTTATCATGTTTAGTTATTTTTCTACAACCATTTGTGACTTACTTATTAACTTACCCTCGTACATGCCTAGAAATATGAAAGCAGAATCGAGAGATAACTTCAACACATATGTTTATTATATTTAAAAGTTGGAACTCATAATTCAAATAACTGTACTAATAATTAATATGATATTATGATGATAGTTACTGAGCTTTTAATATCAATGAGAGTGATCTATGCATTGGTGATAATCAGAGGTGTTCAATAATAATATATGTGCCTAAATGAGGGGCTTCACATAATTGATGAAGAAAATAAACCTACAACAGTTCTCAATCTGAGACTGTCTTCAGATCTAGTCAGCATTATATTTCAAGATTCCTGTTGTGTATGTTTTTTTTTTTTTTTTTAGAACTAGGAAGAACCAAAAGTTATGTGTAGTTCTTTTTGTCTACACATATCAAACAGATCTATATATGTTTATATATTATTAGTCTCTCTCTCTCTCTCTCTCTCTCTCTCTCTCTCTCTCTCTCTCTCTCTCTCTCTCTCTCTCTCTCTCTCTCTCTCTCTCTCTCTCTCTCTCTCTCTCTCTCTTTTACTCTCTCGCTGTTGTTTCAGAAGGGCTTCCTTAGTTGTACATGAGCATGATTCAGAAGGTCGAAGTTGGATCTGTACGTAGACAGTGGACTGAGTCGCTGCGGAAGTCTGTTGTCCGTAAAGTCACCTTCATCTTCGTCCCAGGACATGCGGGAGTCGAGGGAAATGAACGAGCTGATAAACTGGCTGGCTCTGCACCCCCTGTAGATGGCCAGCCCATGGATCGTGCCGATGTTATTAACGTCATCAAAGATATGGCGAGAACAGAGGACTTTGACGTCAGTGATTCCACATCGCTGTCCAGGATGAAAGACTTGGGAGTAAGAATCGGCACAGCCAGACTCGAGAGGTACATCGGGGAAACAAAGCGCCTCGTCAACCAACACAGAACTTGCACTATTAGCCACCGGACGCTGATGCATATGCTGGGGGGAGGATCTGAGCACCTATAGACATGTCCGGAGTGCAATGAAGATACCCCAACTGATAACTGATAACAGTTGTACATGCCAGGTCATTTTTAAGATTACCTTCTCCTGTATTGTTAGAAGGAATAGTGTCCATCATCTGTCTAACATGATAAAGGCAGGTTGGTATGGAAAACTGTTTTCAAACATAAGTGCTGACCTTCATTTCAGTTAGTTGCATATCCTTTACAGGACGTCACAGTCAACACCAGCATTTTTTGCTGTTGTGATCTCTTAGCAAGTTTACGTTCAGTATTTTGCCATTGCTTTCTGAACAACCGGCACCCATACCATGTCTACTTATATTATGTAACTACTTATGTTTAATACATTTGAGACTGGCTAAAATGAAACAATTAAACAAAATGATGCCATCAGTCAATTAATTTTGTTGCTTCATGAAGAAAATGCTGTGGTTTACTGCTGAAATGTTACTGTACACTTTGACTAAATAGACACATATTTATCAGTGGATAGGGATAGGTGTCTGCAGTTGACCATCAAAATGAACATAGCATTTTAGTAAATGAAGCTGATACATCATCATTTAGTCTGCATTCTGATTTTGATCTTTTGTGCATGTCGTTATGTATTCTGTTCTTGACCTTTTGTTAATACCATTAGTTGCTGCCATTTTAATTTGGCTAAGGGTAATGCTGCATTGAGTAGTACATATTGTGTATGATTTTTGCTTTATTGGCATATTTTATTTAATGTATGGGTTTGTTTAGAGCACAGCCCACTGTTTACATAGACCTGTTTTATTGATGTATTTTATTCATTTCAGAAGACACTCAAGAACAAGAAGATGCTGTGGTTTTAGAAAGGATTTCACGTTCTCAGAAATGGCTTAAAATGGAAAAGATTCGCCAGGATGTTCACTGGTTACCCTGGCGACCAGATACTGGCAAGGGAGAGACCTTGGAGAGCTGTGAAGATTTAGACAGAGTAGTTCTGTTTGAAGATATTAGACTTTCTGTATTTAGAATAACTAAGTTGGAATCCCACATTCGAATTGTGTGTTTGTTTCTTAAATTTCTTGGCCTGTCTAGTGAAACTTTAGAAACAATACTTGAGGTTTCAGGGATGTCATTATCTAGTGGAAAATTTGATCAATATTCAAGTATCTCACTAGCACAGTTTCCGTTTCTGTCACTAATAAAATGTGGAATAGAAGTGGATTCAGCCTGGAGACCGCATGAAAGTTT
Source organism: Cepaea hortensis (assembly GCA_963921405.1). NCBI lineage: Eukaryota > Metazoa > Mollusca > Gastropoda > Stylommatophora > Helicidae > Cepaea > Cepaea hortensis. The sequence goes on from OY992881.1 coordinate 52,137,598, forward strand.
AGCAGCTTTCATTAGTGAAGTGCTGGTGCAGAGTGAAGCTTATTTTAGTTCTCCAACCAGAGTTGTTTTTACACGCTTGCGCTTGGAGCTGGAAGTATCAAAACGTGGAGTTTTAAGAGTTTCTGAACTATCAAAGTCTGATGTGAAGAAAGCCAAAAGGTTTGGGAAAAGTTTGCTTAAAGAAAACCAGAACAGAAGTAATCTTGTTGTCTGGGATTTCTACATACGGTTTTTGTGGGCATGCTCAGACAATATGGAGGAAACAGTGTCCATGTTGGATACAGCTCTTGCTATGTTCATGGGAACTTTCACCTTATCAGATTTGAATAAAGCTTTAGGGTTGTGTTTATTGTGCAGAACATATTGTCAAATTATGTTGAACTTTGAACCCTTAGAGCATATCAAAGCAGCTGGTCGTCGCAGTGTGCCCAGTGTTGACGAAAAGCATCAGGCTATTGCCTGTTTGGGTGCCCTTGTGGAAAACAAAAGTTTTAAACCCAGCAGTAAGTCTCAAATATCGCCTGCCTATGTGTTGAAAATACGCAACCGTTTTCAGGCCAACCTGAATGTTATTTGCAACAAGGTGGAACAAAGTTTGGAGCCTTCACTCATTGATTTAATTGTTGCTTACACTGATTGCTTCGCACTATTTGAATATTGTGCCTCTGGATTCAAAGTAGCAGGTCAGGTTTATAATTCAGCAAGAGGTAATGTCAGCAAATATTCACAGTCAGTCATGCAGAAAGATTATTTACTGAAAAGTTTGTTCCAACAACTGTATAATGCCCATTTGTCATTCTGCGTGAATGTCATGCACATTTCATTCATCCCACTCTCTGAAACAAGGCATGTGTTGACTCAAGCAATGCAAGAGTTTCCAGAATGTTCACAGTTTCATTCCTTATTTCTTGAGATTGAATCAGGTTCACATATAGCAGGTCGGCTCAGAAGGTTCTATGAAAAAGCCTTGAAAAATACAACATCCTTGAGTATTCCTCTGTTTGCGGTTCTTTCAGAGCTGACTCGGCATTACACTGTTATTAGAGGACAAGAACTGGCAGACTTCCAGCACACAGGTAAATTCTTTCTGGATTTTCTTAACAGGATAAAAACAAATTATGTTTCATGTAGAGTTTGAAGTGATAAAATTATGTTTCATATGGAGTTTGAAGTGATTAACATACAGTCATCCAAAGTTATGGTTTATATTGAAGATCAACAGTTAGGGCAAGCTAAATACTTCACCAGGAGCCGAAATAGCTCATTGTCCGTGTGTTAAAATTCCTAAGGAAACAAATTTGTAAAAAGTGACCTGGGCTCCCATGTCAGCCCATTCTAAATTGGGTACCAGGATATGTCCTGGAAAGCAAAAGTGGCTGGCATTACATTGATTACATCACCCATTGATATCTGATTGGTTAATAAAACTATGGGGTTAGCACAATATACCCAATACACCACAAAGCATGTAAAGGGATCCTTTACTTCCAAAAACAAATTGTTCACTTGGGAAGTTTGATGTCTTTCAGATACCAGAATTGAAAACACATGTAAATAGAAATCTGAAAATAGAGAGAGAATTAACCGTGACTTCTACTGTGATGAAGCCTGCTGACAACTATGAATTTTGCAATTTGTAAGAGAGTTTAGCAAATCTCTATGACAATGGTAGACAATCAGCACCTGCATTTTGCACATCTTGCAAAGAAAACTCATGAGTATGCTCAAAATAAGTGTGTCTACTGGGATGAAACCAAGTAGTCATCAATCCCCGGTTCTTCATGTTGTAAAGAATTAACGGCTGATTACAACAGATTTCATTACAGCACCAACAGTAATTTGTTAGAAGTAAGCATGTTTAATAATAATGTTAGTTGCATATCCTTTACAGGATGTTGCAGTCAACCCCAGCATTTGTTGGCAGTTTGTGATTTCTTGGCAAGTTTATGTTCAGTAGTTAGCCATGGCTTTCTGAATGACCGGCACTCATACCATTGTATGAAAACCAATGCAAGGTGGTCTGCTGCCAAATCGACTGCAGCTGTGTTTTGAACTCGGTATGCAGGTTTACAAATTGCTTCCACAACCCCTACGCCTTTGACATCCATAACAGCAGTATTGATAGGTTACAAAATAATGGAATGGTTATTGTAATTTTTGTCACAATTTTAAGGTTTTCATTTGAAGCCCCCTTGTATAATGATAAGTTTATTTTAGTAGCAATCTCATGAGTATAATTTAAATAGTCAAAATGATTCAACATTTCAGTTTTAATTATCCAGAACAAGATGATAATGCTGCTGTAAAGAACAATCAGCACTCGAGGGGTGTCATGGTCAATATCATGCCGGTCATTGTTACTGCCCAATTAATTTCCTGGAACTCATTTAAGGCTGGGTAGACCTGGGAGCTCAGGTCAATTAAAAAAATTAATGTTGATTTGGTTTCAAACCCATGACCACCAGCAAGCAAGCGTACTAGCCGCTGCACTACTATGATCAGTGTAGCAAATGCCCTCAGTCTACTCACGCCAAGACCTTTCTAGACTTATTCATGATTGGTTGGATTTTGACATTTTCTACGGGATGAGCTAGCCAGTCTCTCCAACCTTCGTTAGTGGCCTTGACAACATGCGTGATCGGTTACAGTGTTAATATTATTTGCTTCCCCTATGGGTCCTGATAACACATGAGCAGGACAAGGTACTACATGATACTAAATTATAAGATATTAAATTACATGCAAAGATGGCCCAATGGATAAGAGCACCTTCTCTTATAAACTTCTGGAGTGCTGATGCCATGATAGCGAGTTCAACCCCTACACTGGCCAGGTTGACTAAATTGTTGACTTCTCATCCTTGATTTGGAGATGTAAATTACAAGTACCTCTGAAGTTGGAGTGGGTTGGCCTGATGGCAGTGGACACTGGTAATAGGGAAAGCTAATCCACATGCAAAAATCAGTCCACTGCACTAGAAATAGTAGCACATCAAAGCGAGTGAACTCATTAAAAAATACAATTCAGAGATAAATGTTTGCCATTTCCTAAATTTTCATCATTTGTCTTTCTTTATTGTTTCATAGACACTGGAGTTGTTCATCGTATCAGGTCCGTGTTTGAGCACTGTCTCCAGGGAGACATTAGTGGCCACTGCCCCTTATTGTGGAGGTTGTTTCTCATGTTTGAAGTAAGAGATTTGATTTTTGTTTCAATGAGAATATTTAAAATGCCATGTTTTCTTATAATCTGCATAAGTCAAATATCTTGACATACATAACACTGAACTCATGTGTAATAAATAGCACACAAAACTCTATGCAAGGAAACGTAGCAGTGCAGTGTCTAGCATGTTTGCCTGCCAGCCTGATGGTTGTGTGTTCAAATCTTCACTGAGGTGGAGGTTATAATAAAATTGACTTGCTTTCTTAGGTCGAACCAGCCTAAAATGGAATCAGGAAATGTTCTAGGAAGTAAAGGCGGCCCGCTTGTCATTGATCACATCCATTGAGTGCTGTTTGGGCATTGATCACATCTATTGAGTGCTGATTGGTCATTGATCACATCCATTGAGTACTGATTGGTCATTGATCACATCCATTGAGTGCTGATTGGTCTAAACAAAGTATGGGGCTAGCATTTTATACCTAATAGATCTCAAGGTGTTGAAAAGCATACTTCACTTTTACTTAACTCTGATCTATAATCTACGTTAATGGGTCAGACTAGCTTGTGTCCCAGTCTTAAAAAATGTCTTAGAAATCGAGAGGATCGACTTCATTGCCCCGGGTTTTTATCTCATATGGCTCGGTCTCTTTCCGCAGGTTGGCCTGCCGAAAGTGTCGCACAAAGCATGAACTTCGTAGCTCCAGTGACAACTCCTAGCAGTCTCCGAGAAAAATGCACTCTTTAACCGAAAGACATAGTCCGGAATCATGCCCAGAACCTTCAGAGTGCAAAGCAGACGGCTTTACCACTTCACCACGGAGACTCCCGAAAAGTCTTAAAAGCTGAAATCATCAACTTCGTTGCACCGGGTTTTATCCCACATTGCTTTCTTTTTGCAGGGCAGCCTGCCAAAAGTGTCGCATAAAGCACAAACTCCGTTGCTCCAGCGATGACCCCCGGAGGTCTCGGAAAAAAATTAACTGAAAGACGTAGCCCAGAATCAAACCCACAACCTTCAGAGAACTGTGCCAGCAGTAGCTTAGCTACAAATTAACTGAGTCAAAGGGTAGAGACCAGACTTGGAGAGAAACAAATATGGATAACTTGCAGGTAGGCAAGAGAGTCAGCAGGTTTGCAGGCCTGAAAGGAATTCTTACAATTGTAATGATGAAGCTGGCCTATGTAGGCACAATGAAAACAATAAATGTAGTGGCATTTAAAGAATTTTCCTACTTTTGTATTAGGACGTAATATGAGTTAGTCAGTTGACATCAAACCTTTCAGCCCATAAGTGCTCAGATCCCCTCAGTAAATCCACAGCGCGTAGTGTCTCACGACGCCAGTTCTGTGTTGGTTTATTAATCTTCTTTTGCTTCCTGCATAGTGTTCTTGTCTGGCCACACCTCTTTTAACTTGCTGTTCTTGCAGTCTGGCCATGGTTGTAGATTCACAGTCATCACTTGGTTCTCGTAAAAGTCTTACTTCTTGTAGAGCATTCAGTATATCAACCTGGTCCATGGCTCAATAATGGTGGCGGATGGTTGTACCATTTTTTATTTTTTTTAGACATGTAATATGAAACATTTAGGAACAAATTTAGGATACATTATATTTCACCCATTTTTCCCCCTAATATGGACAGAGACAGTGGCAAGGAGGAATGTAAAAGAAATGAATTTGGAACAACAAGGAGATACGTGAACATCGACGCCATATGGCAGGGCATATGATGATACTGTTTCATATTTCATGTTTCCCATCATATCTGAAAATGAGAGTATAAAAATTCTCGATACGTCACTATATTTACTGCTCTCATTGTGACTGCTTAGGTCATCACCATCTCTACCTGTGTAATGGAATCGGCATAAAGCTTTCTTAAACAATTAGAAATTTGTCTGGAAATTGGATGTGCTGAATTATAGATCTGATAAAATAAGTAAAGTGAAGTGAAATAACACAAGCAAATGAAATTTACTTTTTCCACATCATGAGGCATATTAGTTATACTGTTTTTTGTTTTTGTTCTTAAAGACCAATCAGTATTTGATGGCTGATGTGGTCAATATGATGTTGGCTGCTCTTCAAATTGTCTTAAAAGTCACAAAAACTATACCAAGCGCAGACTGCTACAGCGACCATTGATTGGTAATAAGCACTATACACATAAGATTAAAGGTAAAAAATACACCAAGAAACACACAATTTGATCTGTGTGCACTGAAGAGTGAGGAGATGAAAGATAAATTCAACATAGAAGTAAAGAACAGATTTGCTGCATTGCCTGATCTAGAAATTATATTTCAAGATATCAGTGATCAATAGGAACAGAACTAGGCTGCAGAAACAACAATCCCAAAAATGAAGACAATGGGATATAAGAAATGGATGACCAAAGACATCTAAAACTAATGGAAATAAGAAGAAATTAGAAAGATAACCATGAAATAATTGAAGAGATTCACAGGAGAATTAGGAGACTGCAAAGAGGCAAAAGAAGCATGGCTTGAGGAAAATTTCAGGGAAATTGACAACCAACATAATACCCAGAATATCAAATTAATGCGTGAAAGAATTCATGATATCACTAAGAAGAAAACATACATTGCCTAAAAACCAAAGATTGCAAAATAATAATAGAAAAAGATCAGATTTTAAATCCATGATCAGATTATGTGAAAGACCTTTATAATGATACAAAAGAGGAACAGTATGATATTCCAAATAATAATGAAGGACCATCAATTTTGAAGATGGAAGTTGAGAATGCTCTTCACCATATGAAAACTGGCAAGACCCCCCCCCCCCCCCCCCCCCCCCCCCCCCCCCCGGTCCAGACATCACAACATAAATTATCACTGCCATAGAAGAATATGGAATGGACCAGGTCACTAGACTGCTGAACACAATATCTCATACTGGAGATATTTATTGCAATCCCAAAGCAATAAGGAGCCTTGGAATGTGATCAACATTGAACAATTAGCATAATGAGCCACATCAGAAAGATGTTGCTAAGAATCATCATGCAAAGTGTGAGGAAGAAAATACAACCCGAAATAAGGGAAGAATTGATGTGGGTGTGTAGAAAGCAAGGATACAGTAAATGCTGTGTATTTGCTGAGAATGTTAATGGAGCATTCAATAGAAGTAAACAAAGACCTACACCTTTTCTTCACTGTCTACACAAAGGCTTTCAATAAAGTAAGACATATCGACATGATGGAGATGCTTGTAGATCTACAAATTGATGGGAAAGACCTTAGACTGTCAAAAACATATATTGGAAACAACAAGCAGCCATAAAGATTTATAGTCAATATCAGCCTATTAACAGAGGTGTGCCACAGGGATGTGTAAAGTCTGCAGATCTTTTTTCGCTGTGCAGTGAGAATAGACAATTATAAGATATGAGAGGAATCACCTTTGGGGGACATAATATCAATAACATTAAATATGCAGATGATACAGTATTGGTTGCAGACAATGAACAGGATCTGCAACATTTGGTAGATGCGGTTATTGTACACAGTGAACAACTAGGGTTAGAATTAAATTGTAAGAAAACACAGATTATGGTCACCTCTAAGAATAAGATGGACAGGCAGAAAAATGAGCAAGCCCAAGGGAAAAGAACCTGGCGAAGGCAAAGAAGAAAATATCTGGATGGCTTGACCACATATAAAGGTCTAGACATGAAAACAGAGTTGATCCACGACTCTTGTGATCATGTAAGATGGAGATGATGATGATGATTCTGTTTCTGATGTCCAGTGTTGCCTGGATCAGCATGAGAGCCCAGGTCAGTTTAAACAACATCTCCACCTCGAAAAGGATCCTAATGAAATCATGTGGTATAATTTGGCCGACACTGGTCATGGGTTTAGATCAACATCACATGGATTAGAAATTTTAACAATTGAATGGTTAACCTGGCCTAAAATGGGTACCAAGAAATATCTTTGGAAAGTAAAGGCAGCCAGCGTGATACTGACCACATTGCTCACAAAACGCCCACTGGTCAATACAGATATGGGTCTAGCACCATATGCCCAATGCACATAATGGCGTATAAAAGGATCTGTTACTTAATTTGTATTTGGTTTATGATACACAATGCGATGGTTTTATTGTTCTATCATGTAATATTTAAAAAGTCGCTTAAAAGTCGACAGGGTCGACTTCATTGCACTGGGTTTATCCCATATGGCTCTGTCTCTTTCCGCAACATGGAAAGCGCCGCACAAAGCACGAACTCCGTAGCTCTAGCAACGACCCACAGGAGTCTCCGAAAAATTTCACTCACGAACCGAGGGAGGTGGCCCGGAATCAAACCCACAACCTTCGGAGCCCGAGTCAAACAGCTTGACCACTTCGACAACTCTTATAGATTAATACATATGTTATATATTCTTGAATAATAGTTACCATAAAAAGATAACATTGTCAACTTGTTTTTATTTTCTGCACAGGCAAAATATGGTAGTCAGAGTAGAGCTAAGGGCATTTTCTACAGGGCTCTACAGAGTTGTCCTTGGGCTAAGGTAGGGAGATAACTGTGAAAACGGCATTTGTGTATCATATGGTAATTATTTTACCTAGCATAATAAATTATTCTTATGAAACCTGATAGTAGCAAAGAAGAGAAGTCTCCCAGAATGCAACAGCATTGTAGGTTGGTAAACCATCAGGAAGTCTAAGACATCTCTCAAGTCCAATGCACTGGTGCTCAGTCTTTTGAGCCCTTGAAAAGGGCTTGCATCTGTCAGAGTGAGGTTGGTGTAGAGACTGTTGACCTGGTAGCAAAGTACTGTTTCCAGGGGAACTTTGTTGCAGAGCTGTCATTCATCTTCCCAAATTCAGCCGGCTCTGTGTTGAAGAGGTTATGAATGCAATTTGTAATCCTGCATACTGCATTCAAAACACAACCGCGGGCAATTTGGAACCAGACCATCTTGTGTTGGTTTCCCTTACAGAGGTATGAGTGTCTGTCATTTAGAAAGCAAATGGTAAAATACTGAATGTAAACTTGCCAAGAAATCACGAACAGCCAAAAAATGCTGCCATTGACTGTGACCTCCTGTAAAGCATATGCAACTGACTAAAGTTCAGAAACCAGCTGGGTGTGCAAGACCAATTCTGGAACTTGACTTCTATGCAGGGACACACACATTAGGACGTAACCAGGTTCATGGTTTAGCATGGCACACACAGACTGGCTGAGACTAGGTGCAGGTTGGTTGTTTCCTCTACAAGTGTTTCAGTATTTCATTGTTAGCACCATGGTAAATGTGGCAGCAAGGCCAAAACAAGTCAGTGAGTTCAGATATTTGGGTACTTTAATCACAGCAGGAAAGGGATTTAGTGGTATTAAGTGAAATTTAGAATAGCTGAAGCCAAAGCAGCATTCCACAAGATATTTTAAAACTGAAAATGAGGTAGCAAAAGACCATTTTCAGTTATTTGGGATATGTCTGGTCATCATAAGCCATACAATTGTAGCAAATATGAGCGGTTTTAATAGTATAAATGTGGTTTAACGATCAGTCCAGATTTATGGCCATCATAACTTGAGACTTTGAGACTATGCCTGGTTGCAATAAAAGTGGCACAATATGTATAAATATAAACATTGAACATCATACCAAGTGCAACATCATACTAGGAAGTGTCTTACTATCGCTTGCACCAGGGAGGAAAACTACATTTTATGTGGACCCATTCATCTGATGGTATTTACAGTAACGCTTTATATACAATCTTTGTTATTTTTTTAAATGTCTATGAAGTTTCCCATCTCCTGCATGAAGTTTTTTTTCTTTCTAGTTCAGCAGTTTAATGTCCCACATTTTTCATACAGGTATATGAATATGGCCTATATTTGCTGATAATCTGATCATGGTTTTTCAGTGATGAATTCTTATAGTGCCATATGGCTTCAACCTGATAGTGGCTAGTATTGATGTTGTTTCTGCAGTTCTTGATCTTATTTCTTCATAATTTATTACAGATCCTAGACAATAAGACATTTGTTTCTCTTTAGAAAAGAGGTTGTTGATTTTTTACACAATTTTATTTAACATTGCAAAGAACAAGCGTTGGCTGAAAAATATTTGTCATATTTTTCCTTCTCTCCTCCACTTTAGTGCATCTACTTGGATGGAATTGCTATTTTTGGAGACAGCGAACTCCAGGAAGTAATGGATCTTATGACAGAAGAGGAGATTAGAATCAGAATGCCACTTGAGGAGCTTGACCTATTGCTGACTGCAGAAAATGATTTAGATGATATCAAGAATGAAGAGTGTAATACTGAACCTGGTGATCATGCTGCATTTGTAGACAGTGAAAATGCTGAAAAAGGGACAGTTAGCAGTAATACTGACATACACAGCAGCTGACAAAATATATGAGTAATCGTTGAACAGCGTGCATGTGAAGCATGGACAATAAAGAGACAAGCTAAGAAGCATCTGATGGCAGCAGAAAATGTGGTTTCTTAAGTATCATAGACAAGCATAACATGGCATTCTGACATACATAGAAATGCTGCCTTAGTTGATCAGTTTGGCAGTGCAGTTTACAACTTCGTATGTCATGCTGATATCATTAGTTATGAAATGTGTGAGTAGTGGTCTCTTTGCAAGACCCGCAACACATGAATGGGCAGTCTTTATCCATGATGGCATGGGTTTTTAAACTGCTGTTAGTCTACTGCTGCTGAGTTGTATTTTCTTGGCAGCCCAGTGCCATGTTTATGAAGGTGCTGTGTTGTTTGCAGTAGTCAGTCCAAAGACTTGTCAAGTAAGTTGGCAATCTTTGGAGGTGAATGGGTTTTTCCTGGCATTTAAAATCTACACTGGCTTGAATAAATTGTAGTTCTTCAGCCAGAACCCTTGGGTTCTGATTAGTGAAGTTATATAAGATGATTAACATTGTATTAACATCCAAGTAAATAAGAACAATATTGAGTCGCTGCGGAAGTCTGTTGTCCTTAAAGTCATCTTCGTCCCGGGACACGCGGGAGTCGAGGGAAATGAACAAGCTGATAACTGGCAGGCTCTGCACCCCCTGTAGATGGCCAGCCCATGGATCGTGCCGATGTTATTAACGTCCTCAAAGATATGGCGAGAACAGAGGACTTTGACGTCAGTGATTCCACATCGCTGTCCAGGATGAAAGACTTGGGAGTAAGAATCGGCACAGCCAGACGCGAGAGGTACATCGAGAAAACAAAGCGCCTCGTCAACCAACACAGAACTGGCACTATTAGCCACCGGACGCTGATGCATATGCTGGGAGGAGGATCTGAGCACCTATGGACATGTCCGGAGTGCAATGAAGATACCCCAACTGATAACTGATAACTGAAGAACAATATTAAACAATTGGATCATAGAACCGCCTTTTTTTTTTTTTGCATATCCTTTACAGGACATCGCTGTCAACACCAGCATCTTTCAGCTGTATGTTGATTTCTTGGCAAGATTACGCTCAGTAGTTTGCCATTGCTTTCTGAGCGGCCGGCTCACATACCCCGTAAGTTACCGATGCGATTCGAACCACTGCTGATTCTCACTGTCATCACGTTACCGACGAGAATATACGAGATTACGGAGAAAACTCATAACCTCTAAGCCACGAAGCCGGCAGAACTGCCTTGGAACAGTAAAATAAATATAACGGAAAATGTCATGTAAAGGTTAGGAACAAGAATTGCCATGGCAAAAGAGCCCATTGCTAAATAGAAAACACATCAATAATAAGCTACACATTTCTGTTAGAAAAAGATTGTTAAAGTGCTACATGGAACCTATACTGTTGTATGAATGTGAAACATGGACAATAAACAGACAAGTTGAGAAACATCTAAAGGCAGCAGTGATGTACTTTCTGAGGAACATGTAAATAATACCATGGGTAGACAGAAAAATGAATAAAGCAGTCCTTTATGAAAGAAATGAAAACTGTAAATTGATTAGAGAAATTGGACACAGGCAAGATTTTTTGGGCATGTTGTGAGGCGAAATAAACTAAGCAACTTAATGACAAGGGACAAATTTGATGGGGAAAAGAACAAGAGGAAGACAAAGAGAGAAATTCCTGGATGGCATGATCACATGGCATAATGAGGTCAAGAACAGACCTGATCTTAAACTGGTGATTGTGTGAGATGGTGAACCATGACCACCACACTGATCAGCTTGGCACATGAGGTAGTGTCCTACAGGGCATTCACAAATTATTCATTTTGTGAATGTGAGTTTACACTGTTGTGCACCTAGTTATCAAACTTCGTATAGAACTTAAAAATGAAAATGTAATCTTCTTGCACACGTTCTTCCATGTTTACTCTGACAGATGCGTTCTCATGATGTAGGCAGGTCTTTTGCAGCTCCTATTTTGTTCTATAGTTTTGAATGCAGTGCCAATTCACTAGGCTAGTATTCCCTTCTTAGTTGGCTGTACTGGGGGAAATCCTGGAGAACATGCTCTGCAATTTGTAAAGTTGATAGTTCCAGTAGCCATTGATTACATACACCTTTGCTTCATTCTTCTGCCATGATCCTTGCTGCTGGGGCTGAACTGGATTCATAATTCCATCAGTTGCAGTAGCATGTGGTCCTTGATTTGTGTTTCCTTGTGCAACAGTCAATCATTTATAGACTGTATCACTTCTCTCTTTCTCACCCTGTCTTCCCTTTGGAGGTGTCCTGGAGTCCAGCCAATTGGCCCTTTCATTTCTACGTACACCAGTATGTCCTGGAGGAGTCACTTCATCTCTTGTAGGTGTCCTGACTTTGTGCGTCAACCATTAATATCCAGGTTGAACTTTCCAGAGAATTGGCTAAAAGCCAATTATACATTATCATATTTAACTGGCATGAGCAATCACGCAATCTCCAACAGCATGTATCAGTTTGTGTGTTGACACTGTTCCGTGCCATGACATAGGGCTGTCAAGAAATTTCTCTCACTGCCTTCCTCTTATCTCTTTTTCCACAATTCTAGTTGTCTAGTTTTTCTCTTCTCATGATATGGCCAAACAATTATGACTGCCTCTTTCTGATGTTTGTGATAAATTGTCTTTATTTCTTTAACCTCATTTAGATTACTCACATTTCTCAGGCCTCAAGGAATTTTGTTTTCTTACTAATTGTTCTGGACTCACTGCCATATATTAAAACTGGTTCTGTACAACACACTCTTTTTCTTATTCCAATGATAAGGACTTATTTGCATAAGATTTTCTTATTTTACACTGCTGAAAAATAAGGAAGAGATATGCAAGAATAAAGACTTAACAAAATATTATTATCAAAAATGTGTCGTTTATTAACTGAACATTGCATTATCAGTAAATTATTTATAAGCTTATAATTTTATGCATTCCACACACCATACAATGGCTAGCTAATAACTTCAAAATGAAAATATAATGGTTAAACAATTATCCAAGCCATATACCTCCCCATAACATTGCAAATGTCTAGAGTGGACAGCTCACTAAGTTTAAGGTAATACAAAGTTTACTGAATCAAAGGTAAAAGAGCAACTAAAATTTGTGTACAATTCACTGCTGTTATGTACATATTTATACAATCGATATTCCTATCAATGCTGTCATGACCAGAGTGTGAGCTTTAGTCACACTCTAGTCACAGTTGGACGTGTGGATCGCCTTAAGCGAGAAGCACACCTTGGATTGAGTCCGGGAGAGAAAGGTCTCTCAAGAACACGACACTCAAGGTAAGAACATTGTAAGTAACAGACGACTCAGACTTGTTGTGGGCAACAGCAACATTTATATATTACCTGAGTCATAATTTTACTGCTAAATGAGTGTGAGGGTGATTGAAAATATGATGTTGTTATGTTAAACGCTTGTAAATGTGCAGTGAATTACGAGAAGAGAAATAGTGAATTTGAACGAACCAGTATCCTGTTGTATTTCAAGTTCTTCGATGTTGTATGTGATCCATGAAATGCAGGATGTCAAAGAGTCGAAATATAACATAATAACCAACCACTCAATTACAACATAATCAGCCACTCACAACAATATCAAATCTAGTCACGATAACCATGATTCCTCACTCAATAACAACTTGGAGACACGGTGGCAATACAACTACCGTACCCTGAAAAACACAAAAATTCAAGAAGATAGTTACATAGTAACTAAGGACTTCACCCATGTTTCCAGGGCCACAAGGGAAGCAAATGAGAGAATAGCTGAAAATTGGATATACGTTATGTAGCACTGCCCCCTACCAAGCATGTTGTTGGAGGTGACTAAGGAAGGGTTGTGCTTAGGGCAGGTTATCTCATCACATCAACACATTCATCCACAAAATCCAACCAATCATGTGGGTTGGTTGAGGGTGCGTGCCCCAATGGGGCATAAAGGGCAGAATCAGAACTCATAATTTAATATCTCCACAAATTCATGATTAATTGTGACATGTCATCCAGATCAGTTAATAGCATGGTGGTGTTTCCACTAGGGCAGTGGTTCTCAACTTGTGGGGAATTTTAGGGTTTCCAGGGGGGGGGGGGGGGGGGATGAAGACCATTTCAAGATCGCGTTAATACAAGAACTGATTACTTGATATTGTTTTTCCCTTCATACTTTACAGTTAAGTACGTCTCATCCTTCTAAAATTCATTTTATAAAGTCAGTAGACCCACAAATCATGTTTTATGTGGATGTCTGGACTTGTTTTAGTATGTGCTATTAATTTTATCATACATTTTTACGTATACTGTGTAGGGTGGGGGGATTTTTAGATAGGAAATATGAAAAGGGGGGGGGGGGATGACATTCTGAAAATACGGTGAGGGGGGGGGGGCACGGGCCAAATTTTTGATAGGAAGGGGGAGAATGACGTTCTGAAAATATGGTGAAGGGGGGCACGGGCCGAAAAAGGTTGATAAACACTGCACTAGGGCATGCATACCATTTGTTTAGAAGCTTGGTATAGAGAAGACAAAAACTAGAATATATTGTGACAACTGGGGAGATTTGTAGATGACAATGAGAGAACATTCTTGACAGTCTTGAGTCATGACTCAGAAGGGTGTCAGCGCACAAATAGATATCCTTCGATCTTTCCTAATTTATACAGTAGTATTCCATCCATCATGTGCCATGCTGATAAGCGTGGGTGGTCATGTTTTGCTATCTCACTCGATCACCAGAGTCATGGATCAGCTCTGTGTTTCTGTCTCGACCATGCCAAGTGGCCAAGCCATCCAGGTATTTACTTCTTGGTCTCTTCCCTTCGATCTTGCCAGTTGTCACCAAGTTCTCCAATTCATTTCTTTTCATAGCATGCCCAAACAATTTTGACTGTCTAAGCCTAATGTCTCTAATCAGTTTACGATCTTCATTTGTTTCTTGTAGGACTTGTTCATTGGTTTTGTTTTTCTGTCTGTCCATGGTATTCTTTGCATTTTCCTCAGAAACCACATTTCCACAGCCATCACATGTTTTTCAGCTTGTCTGCTCATTGTCCACGCTTCACATCTGTAGATCTTCAAGCATCCTTATCATGTTGACATGTCTTACTTTATCGTTTGTGTAGTCAATAAAGCACAGGTGTGGATCTTTGTTTACTTCTATAGAACGTTCAATTACTGTTCTCAGTAAGTAGTATTACATATACTTTTTCAACACAAGCAGTTAGCTAGCCACGATATCTTTTAATAATTGAAATGCTGATTTTCAGCTGATGCTTTAGAAAATACAATATACAGATTAACAGAACATAATCAACATAATTACAATAAATCAGAATTGTTGGACATGAATGGCTGCTGCAATAACTGCATCATCTTAACATTCCTGTTGTTGTTTTCTTCCCAGTGTAAAATTCATTATGAAATAAAAAATGTTTACTATATAGTGTAGATGCAGATTTTAACATTCTAAAACATAAAGTTACAGAAAACAATTTGAACACAGGCTGTTCTTACTACGAAGAATGAAAGCCTGTGATTTGCTCCGACACTCTCTGTATTTCATCAGTACTCATTTTTTCATAATGGGATAATTCAATAGTGCAGGTAGCTGTGCCGGAAGTGATAGTTCGGAGGTCAGTGGAGAATCCCATTAGTTCCTTCAGGGGTGTGAGGGCACTAATGATCCTAGCATTTTGCCTAGCTGTCACATTTAGTATGTGGCTGCGTCTTCTACTCAAATCTGATAAGACCACATTCATTTTCTCATCATCTGTGCTGATCTGTTGATTGCAAATATGAAAAGATAATACATATTACATGTTTATTCAATATAATGGTCTGACTTTCATAACCTCAAACTTTACAAATGTCTCTTATAAGATACTTTAGTTTTAATATCTAGACAAATAATTGTCAGGTACCCAGACCTGAATGGCTTGGCTATATAATCAGGACAATAACACTGACCTGATCCAAGACTGGCGATACGAGGGCAAGTCAATAAGTAAGTCACACAGTTCTGTGGGATGGCAGGTAAATGTAGTTGGTGTTTTCTACAGGTGTCATTAGGTGACAGCAACATCGAACTTTAATTCCCGTTTGTCAGGTGGCGCTAGGTGTCTCATGTGCAGCGCATAAACAAAATGGCAATTGTACTTACAGCGTTTACAACCAAAGAGCAACATGCTGTTGTGCGTTTTTTGTAGGCAAAAGGACTGCCTGCAAAGGACATTCATAAGGAAAAGCTTCCTGTTCATGCTGACAAATGTTTGTCCCGTAAAGCGGTGCATAGCTGGGTAGAAAAATTTTCTCAAGGATGCGAATGACACTGAAGTTGAATGTGAAGTGAAAACGTGGTTTAGAAAACAGAGCACACAGTTCCATGCAGCCGGTTTGGGAGGACTGATAAAATGATGGGATAAGTGCATCAATGTTGGTGGAAATTATGTTGAGAAATAAAGGGACAATGTATGTATAAAAATAAACTGGTTCAAGTTGTTGTCATATTAGTTATTTTTCTACAGCCATTTGTGTCTTACTTATTGATTTCCCCTTGTATGTGAGACGGTAAATCATAACCACCCAAATTGGCATGACACTGATGATGACCCAGATCTCAACATAAAATCATGGACAAATAATTCATCAGGTGGACAGCAGAACATGACCAATATTCTGCTCTCACAAACCTTGGCAGGGGTACATTCACATGGGTGGAACATTACAAGTGTCTGGGGGTTTTACCAGCCAGACGTATTCTCTCTGAGATGCAATGAACATGAAGGCCAGACCTTGCGAACATCAGCATATTGTCCATTACTTGATGCTGTCACTCATGTGTAATGTTGTCTTTCTCGTGCATATTTCCCCTCTATTTCCCTCCAGCAATCTGTAACAAAGAGCTGGGTCTCTAATTGGACAAAGTACCTTAATTGACCTTAATCTTATTCAGTAATGTTGTTTTCTAACAACCAGTTTTTGTAATACTTAATTCATTTTTTTTTTCTTCTGCCACAATATAAATCCAAATCATCTACACAACCAAGTTAGCTGTGTTGATAGGGAGCTGCACTAGAATAACAAGAACGTAGTCAGACAACAGTTTTTTTTTTTGGGTGCTTGCTCGCTTTGAACTCAAGCGTAGTCCAAACACACTATTTATAATAGTGATGGACTAAATTTTGCGCGTGGATTAGCTTTCCCTATTAACAGTGTCCCTCGCCATCAGGCGAACACACTCCAACTTCAGAGGTACTTGTAATTTACGTCCCCAAGTCACGGACGACAGGTTAACATTTTAATCCAGCTGTCCGGTGTAGGGGTTGAACCCCTAACCTCGGCATCAGCACACCGGATGTTTAGAACACGCGTTCTTACCCATTTGACCATGCTGACCTGCAGACAACAATTTGACACCTGCATTCATCGCCCAAGCAAGGAAAAAAACTGGCCAACTATTCCTCTGTGCATTCAGGCCTTATCACATCACAGACTCATAGCAGAAACTACTTTGGGACAAATTTATTATTTTTTAAAATGTTCTCTACATAACCACAACTGTAGCATCACTCAAGATCAAATATTCAGCCAAGTGCGCTCTCAGAGATGTTATGATTCTTCAGATATTTGATGAACTGCTGCTTCATACCCAACACAAAGTCAATACACACAAATCAGATATGACTAGCAACAACCATCCTTGTACATAGCAGTGGTTTTCAGTCACCTTGTAGTAGACCTGTACTGAGTTCTCATGCTTACGCACACTTCATGGAACTCTCATGAAGCATGCTACCCTCATGATGATATCGAAAAAAGGGGCTGACTGCTGCCGAGCCAACACTGAGTCCCAAAGAAATAAATATGATAAGGAAGCTTGACAAAATGAAAAACACAGAGATACACGGACAAGTTTTGACCATCATCATCATGTTCCATGCCGATAAGCGTGGGCAGTCATGTTTTCTCACTCGATCACCAGAGTTGTGGATAAGTTCAGTGTTTTTGTCTCGACCATACCACGTGGCCAAATCATCCAGGTATTTACTTCTCTGCCTTCACCTTGTTCTTTTCCCTTCAATCTTGCCATTTGACGCCAAGTTCTCCAATGTATTTCTTCTCATAACGTGACCAAAAAATTGTGACTGTCTACGTCTAATTTCTCTAATCAGTTTACGATTTTTATTTGTTTCTTGTAGAACTTGGTCATTGTATTTTCTGTCTGTCCATGGTATTCTTCTTGCATCTTTGCATAGTTTCCTAATTTTCCTGTGAATCGCTTCATATTTTTCATGGTTATTTTTGTTCTTCTTATTTCCATAAGTTTTAAGATGTCTTCCGTCATCCATTTCTTACGTCCCATCATCTTTATTTTTGGGATGGTTGTTTTTACCAAAGTCTCTATTAACAAATACGAAAAACAAAACGCACTGAATAGCGTAATTGGTTTTTGGCACTAGCACCATATTTCGCCCGTCTCCCTGGCAAAGGGATTAACGACTTTCTCCGTATATCCACGTGAGGAACACAGCTGCGCGAGGTTCGGCAGCGGATCGCGTCGCGTTGGTTACTTATGGGATATGTGAGCCGGTTGCTCAGAATGCAAAGGCAAACTACTGAGCATAATCTTGCCAAGAAATCAACAGCAGCTGAAAAATGCTGGTGTTGACTGCAACGTCCTGTAAGCGATATCCATCCGTCATGTGCCGTGCCGATAAGCATGGGCAGTCATGTTTTGCCATCTCACTCGATCACCAGAGTCGTGGATCAGCTCCCTATTTCTGTCTCGACCATGCCTTGTGGCCAAGCCATCCAGGTATTTAACTCTTGGTCTTCCCTTTGGTCTCCTCCCTTCGATCTTGCCAGTTGTCACCAAGTTCTCCAATTCATTTCTTCTCATAACATGCCCAAAAAATTGTGACTGTCTAAGTCTAATGTCTCTAATCAGTTTATGATCTTCATTTGTTTCTTGTAGGAACTTGTTCATTGGTTTTTCTGTCTGTCCATGGTATTCTTTGCATTTTCTCAGAAACCACATTTCCACAGCCAACAGATGTTTTTCAGCTTCTCTACTCATGTCCACGCTTCGCATCCATATAAAAGTATAGGTTCTATGTAGCACTTCAACACTCTTTTTCTCGTTTCAATTGATGGGATCAAAGTAAGGGATATGCAACTTTAAAAAAAAAAACATATTTCAACTGAACAATTGGCACTGAAAGGATGATGTGGTCAATATATGTTGCCTTTATGTCCCAGAACATTTCTGTGCGCCCGAACTAAGGTCAGTCAACCTGGCAGCACAGGCCAATTTTTTAAAATCCCCACCTAGAGGGGGATTAGAAGAGATGACCGCCTGGCTGGGAGACAAGCGTTTTGTTTCATGTAATGTCTTAGATTATTATTTACTTTCTCCATTAACGTAAAATATTCTACCAAGAAAATGCAAGTCCTACTGCACTGTCAAAAAATTACTTACTTCTAATGCCATCATTGGCTCTAAGAGAATGCTTTTAGCTTCTCTGAGAGCTTTGCGCACAGCCATAGCAGCACAGCCTGTAATCATGGGCAGTGTAGTGTGGTAGTGTGTGGCAAATTCATGCAGATGCACACTGGTGTGTATCACAGGAAAGTTCAGGATACAACCTGCAAAAGAGAGAAGAGACATTCATTTCACTCTCAGAAAGCACAGAACAGGCCCAGAGTTACACGGCGGCAGGTGTTTAGATCTCTTAACTCTCTAAGGATATGATGATTTGGTTCTGAATGTTTCTGAGTTGTTATTTATTGTTAAAGATTGAATGTTAATTATTTCCTTCATTTCCAAAACTGTAATGAAGTTATAAGTGGTAATCAGCTCAGGTGAATGTAGTCCCATAGCAAATACTGCCACTGGGGTTGTGAAATATTAGGCCTTCACATATTTTAGGCCGCAACTTATGCGGTGGAGTGCTCAGTTCCCTTCCTCACTGTCTTTCCTTCCTGGATAATTCTGAAAATTGTCTGGTGTCCATTTTAATTAAGCTGGGTCGACCCAAAAACAAGGGCAGATAAAAATAATCCTGGGAATTGACATGGACCACAATCTTGGCAGGCAAGCTCACTAACCACTATGCCATCATGGCTCCAGGTGGTCAGAAATGGGATATTTAATATATATAACCAAGACAAAATTAAAGAAAAGGCTGACTAGAAGTTGTCTCATCATAAACACTTGGAATTTTAGGTTTAAAAAAAGCAGCCATGTTTTTATTTCTCTGCCTTCCACCTACTCTTTTCCCATCAATGTTGCCAGTTGTCACTAAGTTTTCTCCTCATATCCTGCCCAAAAAATCTTGACTGTCTATGTCTAATTTCTCTAATAAATGTACAGTTTTCATTTTTTTTTTCTTATAGAACTTTCTCATTCATTTTTTGTTCTGTCCATGATATTCTATGCATTTTCCTCAGAAACCACATTTCCACCTATACCATGCACAATGTATGTTCAAAATACAGATCTTTTAGAAAAACTCTCTCTCGCAAACGTGTGCGTGTGTGGGCATCTGTGGCTTAGGGATTAGTGAAGCACTGTTTCACAATTGCTTCACATTCCCAGTCAAAGGTTTGAAATCAGTTGTGTGTGATTGGGAGCAGATCGCTTTTTGTTGATTTCAGTGGTATGAGACAGTGGTATGGTTCAGAAAGCTATGGCAAACTAATGAATGTACAATTGTCTAGTAAATTACAAGTCAGTAAATTCATTCATTCATTCAGCAGCATGTCCTTTTCAGAACCTCGTTCCCATAACAACCTTCCGGAAAACCTCTTGATCATAAGCAAGATGTCCCGCGTCCGATACACCCATCTGGAGATCATCCGCCACATCCTGCACCCATCTTCTCTTTGGCCTTCCTCTTCCTCTCTTCCCAGGCATATACCCCTCCATTATTGTTCTCTCCAAACTTTTGTGACGTTTCAAGTGACCAAAATAGTATGTAAATGCAACGGTTTATTGCAACATTCTGCAAAAGACATGCAATTAACTTTTTACACACACATACACTCTCTCTCTCTAGAAGTAGAGAAATTAGACACTGACAGTCAAGACTGAGGGGAAAAGAACAAGAGAAGTAAATATCTTGATGGCTTGGCCACAGGGCATGGACGAAGCAAGAACACAGAGCTGATCCACGACTCTGGTGATCGTGTGAGATGGCGTAGCATGACCGCCCACGCTTATCAGCATGGCACATGAGGATGATGATTATATATATTTTTACAAGACCCTCACCATTTGCTAGCCCAGATTTGATACCACTTTCTATGGCCTTGATTATTGCATGTTTAATAACCAGTGGATGCTCATGAGTACGTTGCAATACAACATGCTTGAAATCTCGTTCATCCAGATCCGGATGCAATGACAACCTCATATGCACAAACTGATGATTTCCACCGAGATCCCTATCTAAAGTTTCTGTAACCTCTGGGAAAGAAACAAAAACAAAGCATTTACAAATATGAATCTTCAAAAATTTACAGAAAAGATGTTATCATTAATACTACTTGCGCGTAGAAATGCTTGCTTGTGTTCGCTGGCTGTGAACTCCAACGTGAAGTCCTGTATGTCGGATGAAGACATCCTGTTGACAACATCAGTGTGATGTCATACCGGACCTGAGGATTGCATGAGTATCCGTTGTCCCATGTCCGACTTATTGGTGTGCAGACTGGTGGTTCCTTGCCGTGCAAGCAGACACTCTCCGACTTCGGAGGAATGCATAGAAATAATGTTGATTTCACTTTTTAAACCAGTCAATATTTTAATATTGTCTGTGCAATAAAGACAATTTTCCAAGCATAACTGGAAATAATAAGAAAAGGATAATACATTTGACGCCGCTGCATTTTAATCAATTATAGCGGGCATGCTGGTGTAATGGCTAGGAAGTTGCGCTGACAATGGTATGAATGTGTTCGAACAAGGGTTTGATGCCTGGGCTTGCTGTTTACTATGGGAGGAAGAGACTACCTAATCCTCTATGCAATCAGGCCTGAAAAAGATGATGGTCCTAACACTTAACATACACACAACAGGTTCCTGCTTGACTTATTGAAATATATATGTTAATAAATGGCCTGCCTCATTACTAAAGTACCTTCAGTCTTCTAACCAAAAGTATGTGAAGCAAGTATATGAAACAATAAACAAATGTATGGCTGAGTTGCTAAATATAAAAAGAGCGAGAGTAAATGTTTAGTGGTGTTCATTGTTCAAAGCTGCTTGGTAAAGAATTAGATCATTTTATGAAGTCGGTAGCTCCAGCGATGACCCCCTCGGAGCTTGCAAAAAATTGCACTCATGGTCTGAACATAATCCGACAAACATTTGAGTGCTTGAGACAGATGGCTTAACCACTTTACCACAGGTAGTAGCTGTGAGAACCTGTACAATATCAAAGGCCAAGTACACGGTAAAAGGGATGAATGCAGTCCGTAACTCATATCTTATATACTTACATCAGAGGTGATCAAGATCTTATTCAGCCTCCAAGTGATGGTCCTGAAAGCAGATTACATCCCAATATATTTTGACTGAGAAAGTAGAGATTTAAGAGAAAAGGCAAACTTTTCCAAAGAATATCATGCTGAGGTATCCCACGAAAGGACATAAAGCAAATTTGTTGTAAACTGACAACATGCCACATGTTTTTCTTGATGGTACTTATGATGAAGAAGCAGCAGGAGGTGTGGGTTCAAACCACTACAGAATATGCTTACCTGCATCACTTAGAATTGCTTCCCTGTAGGCTATCTGCAATGGTCCCAGCTCAACATCAAGTTTATACTCTTTTTCCAACCGAGACTTAATTATGTCCAGATGTAGCTCTCCCATGCCGGACAGAATTGTCTGCCCTGTTTCCTCACTGACTTCAACCTGCAAGATGTTGATAGATGTATTTAATAGTTTGTTTTTCCCCACGACAGTTACATCTGTATTAGATGACTACCCTGTAGGCATCAATGACATTTAACTTCTGCCCCAGATAAATGTTACGCTTCTGTCCCGGGTGGATACATAACACAATGGAAACATACAAGATTACATGTAACATACAGGAGGAAACTGTTTTAACTTATATTCTGTACAAGCATATTTATGTCAAACAGTGAGTGCACATGCATGTATAAGATGTGCCGAAGGCCCTCTGGGAGCATGTGAATAATGCAAAAGAACAGACAGACTATCATGGTCTAGAGCAGTGATTCTCAACCGGTGGGGAATTCCCCCCCCCCCCCCCCAAGTGATTCTCAAACGGTGGGGAATTCCCCCCGCACGCGCAAGGGGGGAATTAAGGTTATTTCAAGATCATGTTAATACAAGAACCTGAGCACTTATAGGAATGCTCCGATGATGTTGATTCTTGACTCAACTTAACTCAGACACGTAAACTATGAAGATGTTAACAGTGCCAAAGTGGCTGCTGCTTTAATTAAATATATTCAGGTTGATGTCTGAAGGTGTACAAAGAAAAGAGAAGGAAGAAAAAGAAGATAATTATATAAGTAAATGTTATTCATACACAAGTGTTTACCTTAACAAACTGTTTTTGCTTTCAAAAGAATCCTTTGTTGCATAGTGGTTAATAGACTGCCTCATCAACACAGTGGTCTTGGGTGTAATCCCTAGCAGTGGTAAGTGACAGTTTTTGTTTGTTTGTTTTTTGCATATCCCTTTACAGCACATCGCTGTCAACATCAGCATCTTTCAGCTGATTGTTGATTTCTTGGTAAGATTACGCATAGTAGTTTGCCATTGCTTTCTGAGCGACTGGCTCACATACCCAGTAAGTTACTGACGTGGCTAGAACTGCCACTGATTCTTGTGAATGTCACGTTACTCACAAGAGTATATGGGATTACGGAGAAAGTCGCTAACCCCTAGGCCAGGGAGATTGGTTAAGTGAAAGTAAAGGACCCTTTTCCATACCTTCAGGTGCACTGGGCATGGGGTGATAGCCCCATATTTTTATAGACCAATCGGCAATTGATGGGTGATGTGGTCAATCCTCATGCTGACTGCGTTTACTTCCATGGGAGGTTTTCCTGGTAGCCATTTTAGACTGAGTCACATTGGGAGCTCAGATCAGTTTTAAAATATCTCAGCCTTGATGGGGATTCAAATGCATGACCACTGGGTGGGCGGCCAGGCAAGCATGCTAGCACTGAACCACTGCTACTTTCCTAGTAGTGGTAGCATTTTTTTCTTGATCAGCACTACTCTTGGATTGGCCCAGTTTCATAAAATAGGTAGCAGAGATTTAACTTGAAATTTAAAACAGCCAGCTTAATACTGCCATTGTCATGCAGTGTGCCTTTCTGTCACAACAAGTATGGCCACAAAACCATACCTCCAAGATTCCTGAGTAAGCATGTAAATAGACTTTCAAAATAGATGTCAATGCTGGACAATGAGCAATGAAAGTAAACTGTCTCGGGTTGTACACAAAATACCTCCCATTAGAGAGATGAGATATATGTTTGAGCTGACGTATGTGATTTGTACTGGCACAGACCAAGATGCAAGGCATCAGTGATGACAGACAGCAATAACTAATTAACCTGGTCTCAAAGGAAGCTGAATAAAGAGAGGAAGGTCATGGGTGGCACAGACAGAAGATGCCATTGGGCAGATTACCTCTGTTAAATAGATACACAGGTGCAGAAATGGTCTGACAGCAGCAGACATAAGAAACAGCTTTCGCCATGTTATCATCATACTGGGCAGAGGATTTAGAGATTAGTGTAATGGGCTGGCAGAATTGGAGGTCCAACAACTGATAAGAGGAAGAGAAAACTGGCTGGTGATTCTTAGCTAGAGAGAGGGAAAAGGTCACTGCTGAACAAAATGGAGTATTTTGTGAAAATTGTAGTAAGAAGGTGGAATTGACTGTGATCACTGCGGCTATGAAGTAGCTAGATATATGACTGTGATCAGTGTGGCTATGTGGCTTCAGTTGTTCAAGTCACCAGAGCAATCACAGTGTCTGATTCTTAGTCCATATTGCATACATTTCCAAATGGACAGCTGTGTCATGAGTGGGTACCAAGTATACTCTCTAGCAAAGACTTACATGTGTAAATCTGTTTGGGTCATGCTGAAGTTTAAGGCAATGAGCAAGCAGATCTGTTGGCTTCAAGAGCACCAGTACTTGAAACACTCATGCTGAACAAGGGAGGTATTCTGAAGACTATCAATGAACAACTAGTTGAGAACACAACAATGGAGGAAACAGCATATTTAAGGATGTTTGAATTTGGATTTAAGTGTGGTTCCAGCAAGAAGGATGTATAAAGGGACAAATCCAATGTGTTTTCAAATAGTGTGCTACTAGAAAGATCATTTACACCTTACGACACATCCTGACAGAGATGGAGCATGTGTGAGTTTGCCCAAAATGCTATGATGCTGATTCTTAAAACTAAGAATAATGAAATTGAGGCAGTAGAGATGTGTGTAGTTTTTTAAGAATATCCTGAGAATATAGACAGAAAAGAAAACAAATTCTTAGGTAGTGACGGCTGAAGGCAGTACAAAACCATAAAGAAAATATGCATCAAATTTATGTGGCATATCAACAGAAATTGTGGAGGTCAGCTTGACCAAATGGATAAGAGCGCTTGATCTTAAACATCTGGTGTGCTGATGCCGAGTTAGTAAGTTTAACCCCTACACGGGACAGTTGGACTAAAATGTTGACTTTTCATCCTTGCCTTGGGGATGTAAATTACAAGTACCTCTGAAGTTGAAGTGGGTTCACCTGATGGCGAGGGACACTGGTAATAGGGAAAGCTAATCTGAACTGTCATCTGTCCCCAAAAAAATGTCATCTACTGCCTATAGTACCTTTGCAGTGTAGGACAGTGGGGGGGGGGGGGGGTGTGTGTGTCTTGAGTCTGAGAAATTTAGGCTGCTTGGCTAGTGCGGTTGCCTTGAACTGTGCAGGTTAGTGTTTTCATTTTGCCCCCCGACATTAAAAACAAAAATCCGCACCTTACAGAGGATTTGATAAAGTTAATCCGTACATAAAACTCAGCACAGTGCATTAAAAGTAGTAGCATATGTTGGTTTATTAATCTTCTCTGGCTTCCTGAATAATGTTCTTGTTTTTATCCACACCTCTTTTAATTTGCTGTTCTTGGAGTCTGACCATAGTTGTAGATTCACTGTCATCACTTGGTTCTCACAAACATCTTACTTCTCGTAGAGAATTCAGTATATCAGCCTGATCCATGGCTCGTCCACCCTCCACAATAGCCTTACCTGCAAGCCTGTCAGCCTGCTCATTTCCTTGTACACCTGCATGCCCTGACACGAAAATGAAACTAATCTTTGTCAGCCATGACTGCCCCACTGTCTTCGGACCCAACCTATCTCTATCTTCCTAAGCATACTCATTGAGTGACTAAGGAAGCATGCCCTAGTGAAGGTCTGTGTCTTGAGCCATGTTATTGCTTTACTTACTGCCATGACTTCCATAGTCAAGACTACTTGTGGTCAAGTCAAAAGCACCAGAATCTTCCTTCCACCAGAGAAGCAAAAGAAGACAAAATGATACATGTGGAAAGCTTAAAAAGTTGAACAACAAATAATAATGGGGGTTATTAGCAACAGTAGCTTCATTAACATACCAGATAATAGAAAGCACCTGAGAGTCGTGATCACCAATTTCTGCATCACACCCAAGCATTTCAAAAAGAAGTTAGAAGATCTACCCACAACAGTACACCCATAGTATACTTGGACAGGACATGGACATCAGCAAGTAGATCTCTTGCCATGTGAAATACTAGGATGTCTGGCAGCTTACAATGAATTTTGATGCTTCAGTCATCCCACCTGTGCAATCAAAGATTTAAAAAGTTACTTGCATATCCTTTATAGGATGTGGCAGTCAACACCAGCATTTTTTGGCTGTGATTTTTTGGCAAGTTTCCATTCAGTAGTTTGCCACTGCTTTCTGAACAACCGGCACTCATAACTTTGTATGGGAACCTACTCTGCTTCCAAATCTCCAGCAGCCGTGTTCCGAACGTGGTATGCGGTGTTACAAATTGCATTCGTAATCCCTTCACCACAGAGCGGGTAACCTAAGATTCAATCAATAAATCACGTGCCATGCCGGAAAGTGTGGGCGGTCATGACTCGCCATTTCACTCGATCACCAGTGTCGTGGATCAGCTCAGTGTTCCTGTCTCGTCCATGCCGTGTGGCCAAGCCATCCAGGTATTTTCCTCTCGGTCTTCCTCTTGGTCTGTTCCCTTCGATCTTGCCAGTTGTCACCAAGTTCTCCAATCCATTTCTTCTCATAACATGTCCAAAAAATTTTGATTGTCTACGTCTAATTTCTCTAATCAGTTTACGATGTTCATCTGTCTCCTGTAGTCCTTGGTCATTGGTTTTTCTGTCTGTCCATGGTATTCTTTGCATTTTCCTCAGAAACCACATTTCTGCAGCCATCAGATGTTTTTCAGCTTGACTGCTCATTGTCCAAGTTTCACATCCATACAAAAGAACAGGCTCTATATATCCCCTCAACACTCTTTTTCTCGTTTCAATTGACATCTTTTTATTGGTCAGAATGTTTTTCATCTTGCTAAAGGCTACTTTCACCATGGCGATTCTTGTTCTTCAAGGCATCAGATGTTATGACTGATCCAAGATAATTGTACCGATTCACTTGTTGAAGAATATTTCCATTTACTTGTATATTACATTGTGGCACTTCTTTCTTCCTACCTTGTCTCGCGATGATCAGTCTTTAAGCAAATCATGATGTACTAGACACTTTTAAAGAGGTAGTTTGCCGTTGCTTTCCTCTACGGCAGTGACCGTACTGGTCGGAGACCTCAGCCATTGACTCAAGAAGAGCTCCTCTGCCTGCCGTCGTGAAACTCGAGACCATGACCAACAAATATCTGTCGGCTGCCCTCAAAATTTCATCCACCACCTGCCTTCCGTGGCTTCTTTTGAAAACTTCCAATAAAAGAACACAAAATAACATCACATAATCCACAGGAAAACACTATTCACAGGAAATCCATAGGAAATCACACGAAATCCAAAGGAAAACACTAATAGCGTCCCCCCGAAGAGTACCTAAGATTGGGTTATGCATTAATTTTATTTTATTTGGGCTTTTCTTTAATAAACTTTTACCTTCAAGCTTGGGTCCTCCTTCTTTAGCTGCTCAAGGGCAAAATCTAAGTTCTTCTGCATGGTCAGTGAGGCTGCCTCAATAGAACAAAAGAAAACCGGATCTGGAACTGACACCCCAGCCAGAATGGGTACCTTGTCACTTGTTACAGAATCGGATTCTGCTGCCTCATCTGATCATAACAAGAATGCATGTCTTTCTATGTAAGCTCATGAGTCAATATTACATATATTACTTCTATCACTGCAACTGGTGGTGTCTGTCCATCAAGAATGATGATCACTACAATTATTATAACCATCACCACCACTCCTACTACAATGCTACTACTACTTCCCAAAGACTTCTGTACATGATTCATTCCAAAAGCTTGGAATCTGCTGCCTACAGTCTTCCAAACACACCTTGTCTACTAACTGCTGCAGGACCTGGTACTTATTAGAAATCATTGGGAGCCTCTGTGATTAAGTGGTCAAGCTGTCTGCCTCATGCTCCGAAGGTAATGAGTTCGATTCCGAGCTACGTCTTTCGGTTCACGAGTGCATTTTTCTCGGAGACTCCTGGGGGTCATCGCTGGAGCTACAGAGTTTGTGCTTTGTCCACGCTTCTGAAAGGCCACCCTGTGGAAAGAGACCAAGCCATATGGGATAAAACCCAGTGCAATGAAGTCGATCCTCTCGAAACCTTGAGATTATGACCATAAACTGTTCCTTGGTTTCTTGATTTCTGAGATATGCTACATTATATTTGACATGTTTATAAGATGCTACATATCTTGAGTTTCAGCTTAATTTTACTTATTAGCAAACAGTGACCTGAATCTACATCTGTAACTCTAAAACTGTATGTCATGTAGAGATAGATTATCTCCATTTATTGTTAATACAGATATGATAAATCTGATGTGCTGTATTGTGATTCTGAAGAAACCCACGTTGCTGTACTGTTCTTTTTATGTGGGTAAAAACCAAAAAAAAAAAAAAAAAAAACTTCCTCCTATGCCATACTGATTCACTGTGCAAAGTTGGTGAATAATTCTCCATTTTCATTCATCACCCCAGGTCTTTCCATTATCTCTTCATACCCTGTGTTATCTTATCCTACCTTAGCATTCAAGTCACTCATCATAATGTGATATTGCAATTCTTGTATTACCTATAATACCTATTACCTATAGTACTTTGAAGTTTCATTACAATTTATCCTTAACAGATACATCCTTATTATTTGTTGATGCATAACACTGGATTCATGTTCACATTATTCTTTGTGGTTCCAAATGCTGCTATTTTTATTCTAGAACTCACTGCTTCTCATGCTTATAGTGCTTTCTTTGCCCCAGCAAATAGCACTTGGGCCAATCTTTCACTGTGAGGGGCATTTTCCTCTGTATGGCCTGAGAACAGCTCCATTTCATCTGTGCTTAGAAGCTTTTTGTCTGCTCCTTTTCATCTGCATAACACCAAACTGCTAATCTTAAAAAATGTTACTTCCCCTACTATTAGTGCTATCTTTGCCAATTCATTTATAAATGCTGTTAGTTAGTTGCACATCCTTTACAGTATGTAGCAGTCAACCCAAGCATGTTTGGGCTGTTCGTGATTCCTGGGCAAGTTTACGTTCAGTAGTTTACCACTGCTTTCTGAACGACGGGCACAACTGTGTCCATAACCCATTCGCCATGGATGTGTAAATTGTTAGGCCTTTGCATATATTGTGTCATGGAATTCCCTCTGTGCACTGGGTTAGAGTCTGTTGACAATAACACACCTACAACAAGTGCAGGAAACATGATCAACATAGGACTAATCCTGCTGCACTCATTTCATAATCTAGTTACATTTTAATATGCCTGTTAAGGTTTTATCCACATAATGATAAGCCAGTCTCCCTGGCCAAGGAGGTTAATGACATTGTTCGCAATCCCGTATACCCACGTGGTGAAAACAGCAGCTGCGAGAATCGGCAGCGGTTTGCACCGCGCTGGTAACTTATGGGGATATGTGAGCCAGTCGTTCAGAAAGCAATGGCAAAACTACTGAATGTAAAACTTGCCTAGTATATCAAAAGCAGCTGAAAAATGTTGGTGTTGACTGCAACGTCCTGTAAAGGATATCCTTTACAGGGCATCACTGTCAACATCAGCATCTTTCAGCTGATTGTTGATTTCTTGGCAAAATTATGCTCAGTAGTTTGCCACTGCTTTCTGAGCGACCGGCTCCATACTCTCATAAGTCACTTGTGCGACTCGAACCGCTTCCAATTCTCATGCACTCACGTCAACCACGAAAGTATTCAGGGTTACGGAAAAAGCTGCTAACCCCTCGACCAGGGAGACCGGCTATA
The DNA here is from genome assembly GCA_963921405.1 of Cepaea hortensis. Classification (NCBI taxonomy): domain Eukaryota; kingdom Metazoa; phylum Mollusca; class Gastropoda; order Stylommatophora; family Helicidae; genus Cepaea; species Cepaea hortensis. The sequence goes on from OY992881.1 coordinate 52,167,777, forward strand.
AGGGATATGCAACATTTTTTTAAAATCCGCAAGTATGAAGTCTGGCATGCCCCAGTGGTTTCTGAGCTTGGAGAGGGGAAGTATAGCACTGCAAAACAATCCCTGCGGAGATGGTACTCTGGTGTCGGAATGGGAGAGAAGAAGTCTGTACACAGGGGGCTGAGTGGTCTTGAGGTATGGTGTCCGCCTCGAGTGCTGGAGGTCCCGGGTTCATGCCCCGATGAGGGCCGGAATATTTTCACATGGACTTCTAGTGACATAAATTTCCCCTGGTCTCTGGGTAGTGAGATCGGACACCCGTGTGTACTGCTGCGCATGTAAAAAAATCTCTTGGCAGTTGGAAATAAAAAAAGAGTAGCCTAACAATGCTGCAAGGGCAACATTTTCAGTTAAAAATCTAACCAAAGTATTTCAGGATCCTCACCGGTGTTATGGAGTTTGTGCACTGAGTCGAGATTCTCCTGACTCAGGCTTGAGTTAGGACCAGAACGGGGTACTTATGGGTTACACCCATGTGCCGTGATGTTGATCCGTCGACTAAAAACTAAAACTAAAAAAAAAACTAGTCTCTACACAAACCTCACTTTTATAGATGCAAGTCCTTTTCAGGGCTCAGATGACCTGAATGCCAATTCATTAGATTTAAGAGTTGAACTCAGTCTTCCAGAGGATTCACAACCAACCAACTAACCATTCATCCATGTTATGGCTTAATTCAGTGAAAGTAGAAGTTCCCTTCCTCATTACCTGTCGTTTCCAAATAAGTTTCAGAAAATTCCGAAAGTTATCTGGTAGCCATGGATAAACCTACACTCCATACTGTCCTGAATAAAACATGGTTCAATGAGTAGCAAGAAAGGCAGCTTGACATGATAAATATTCCATTGTGAGAGAAGCTTATAACATTTTACATCTTTACAGATGTTTAAGCTATTATGGATAATCAACAGATTAGTGAGGAATTATGTGGAAGCTGCAGAGAAATGGCTTTATAGAAGAATGGTGAGTACACCATGAACAGATAAAAAGCATAATGAAAATATCTTTAAAGATGTTAATTCACAAAGAGAACTGGTTACTCGCCTCACAAGAAGAGTCTACATTCATTAGGCATAACATCTCATGAGAAGGGGACAGCTGGAATGTGATGTGACAAATGGGAAAGCTGGTGGTGAAAAAGACCAGGGAAAGAACAAGAGAAAATCCTAGACAATTTGACATTATGGCATGGAAGAGCATAATATCAGAAATGACTGGTAGTGCACAAGCTGGAAGACTGTGTACTGACATGATAACCAATGCCTCACAGCATGAATATTAGAAAAAGAAGGGCCCACTAGAGCCACATATTTGTCAAGAAGCTAGATGCCATTAAACTAAACAAGCATGATTACAAATTTAGAAGAACCTAAAACCTAAACTAAGCTAATACCTGCACCTGACTTATCCTCAGATTTCACCTCAGAATCAGCACTGTCTGGTTCTATATCCCCCCGTTCAAGAATGTATGCTCTAGAAGCTTCTTGAGCTGTGGCATGGCTGGACGTCAGGGTGTCTCCAGTATATGTCTGTACAATATTAAAACACATCTCAACACTGTAAACAATGTTTCAGATACACTGAACCAGTGGTTCTCAACCTTTTTTGGCCCATGCACCCCTTCACCATATGTTCAGAATGTCATTCCCTCTCCCTTTTTCGTATTTCCTCCCTATAAATTCCCCCTGCCCCTATGCAGTATACGTAAAACTGGAAGCTAAATTTAATAACACATACTAGAACAAGTCCAGACATCTACCTACAACGTGATTTGCTGGTCTACGTACTTTATAATACGAATTTCAGAAGGGTGAGAAGTACAGAACCGTAAAGTATAGAGGGAAAAAATATCAAGTAATCGGTTCTTGTATAAACGTATCTTGAAATAATCTTAATTCCCCCAACCCGGAAACCTTAAAATTCCCCCACCAGTTGAGAACCACTGCACTAAACAAAGGATAATTTTCTGGTAAAGAGACTATAGGTCAAAGGTGATCTCTTGGCAGATAGAGCATTAATGGTATTAATGGTGTGCACTGTTAGGCCCTCATACATACTAGGTCATGGCTGTGATGTGACCAGTGTCCTTAATTGCTACCTTTTTCCAAAACACTAAACATTATCCAGTTCCCATTCAATGAGGCTAAGTCAACCCCAGAGCTGTACTGATTAGAAGCATCAATCAAGCCTAGATGGGACCACTGTATCATGGACAATGCTCAATTTTATGGCAACAAATATGCTTCTCTCAGGCAACTGTTCTACTTTGTATGTATATAGATCATTTACGTGCTTGTAATATGACTGCTTGTGAGTAAATTTCCAATAATCAGACAGTTGAATTTTTAAAGGAGTTTTGTTGATGCAGGCACCAGCAAAAAGCTCAGTGTTAGCTATTTTCTGCTTTGCAACAAATAAATAAAGGTAAAAGGGCCCATTTACACACCTGCAGAAATATTCAGCATATTCAAACATCAAGGGGTGATGTCAATATCAATATGGCTTCCTTTACTTCCGAAGACATTTCTTGGACACATTTTTGGTTAGGTCAATCTGGAAACCCAGATTAATTTTAAAAATCTGCCTTGATAAAATCAATGATCACTGTGTTGGCAGGCAAGCTTGCTGGTTTGCAACAAACATGCTTCCACAATTCAAATTACCTACTTTTATGCATACAGATATGAACACAGAACTCCTGATGTGCACATTGGCAAAATCATTAGTTTTCACATAAATCAATTTTACCATCAAATAGCTTTCCAAAGGATAATTATCTACTTTTATGTTTACTTATTCAAATGTTTACACATTGTCTCATCTTATCCTGTCCCCCTTGTACCTTGCAGTGTCAAGGTGAAGCATAAACAGTGGGAGAGGACCCTGTTTATGGGCTTCATATATCGAGATTCCCATGGACTCTGTATACACATTGTTTACAATTTATTTATAGTGATCAGGCATGATCCATTTTTGTGTGTGCAAAACTCTTGATGCTGAAATTTCAGCTACCTCTATTTTGGCACCACATTATTTTTTCTTCAGTCCACGAATGAAAAGACATGACAAAACAACAGATAGAGACATATACATGACACCTGATTTAAATGAACAGACAAGACAAAACAACAGATGGAGACATGTACATGACACATGTTTTATATGAAAAGTAAACATCATGTCACATAAATCACCTTACCTCTTTCAACCCAGCTATAGCCACAATGTTGCCTGCAACGGCAATGGATATGTCATGAAGTTCATCTGCATAGACCTGAAGTAGCCGACTGCTTTTCTCATTTGTACCACGATTGATGTTATAAATATACGAGCCACTTTTCAGCATTCCTGAATAGATTCTGACAAAGGCTAGTGGGCCCCTTTGTTTGTCATGAATCACTTTGAAAGCTAAAGCACACAAATGGTTGCTGTAATACTTTGCAAATCCATAACTGATATCTAATGGGCTGGGTAAATATGATATTATTGCATCTAGAAGTGGCTGAACACCTTTATTCTTCAGTGAGCTCCCACACAAAACTGGCACAATCTTCTGCTTAATTGTTGCTGATCTGATAGCAGATTTGATATCTTCTGCTGTAAAGCATTCTATTTTAGTGTCACATAAAACAAGGTCTGCAATACGTTCATCTACATCAGCTAACTGGCCAATCAAATCTGTTCTTGCTTTTTGGAACTGCTCAACAGACTCATCAGACTTGCTCAAGTCTATGGGTGTTTTTTCAAATACTCGCCCATCCTTGCCATTGTCATTCCATTTCAGCAGATTCATGTTGACTAAGTCCTGGACGCCTGTGAACTCTTTCCCAGATCCAACAGGCATATTAATAACTAAAGGTTCTGCATGGAGTTTATTTCTCAAGGAAGAAAGACAGAGATCCAAAGAAGCACCAGGCTTGTCCATTTTATTAAGATACACAATTCGAGGAACATTATAACGATCCGCCTGTCGCCACACTGTTAAAGTCTGTGCTTCCACACCTAAAGAAATATGAAAAACATTTTGATTAGTGTTATCTATGATTCAAATGTCTGATTCATATTATTCTAGAATATTATCAATTATTTGCTATGTATGGTAAGTTGTAGGTAGCTCACAACTTTTGTGGCTGTTATATTGGTGATATTTGCAAAGGAAAAGAAACATTGCCTTCTGCATGATGTAAAACACATTCACTAATAAAAAGCTGTCAATTGCAGTGAAAAAAAAAACAGTAGTTTTATGTTACACGGAGCCTATACTGTTGTAAGCATGTGAAATGAGCAATAAGCAGACAAGTCGGGAAAAATTATGGCAGAAGAAATGTTTCTGAGGAAAACGCAAAGAATACCATGGATAGAAAGAAAAAGAATGACGTAGTCCTTCAAGAAAATATGAAAACCATAAACTGATAAGAGAAACTAGACATAGATAGTACAGATATTTAAGGCATATTATGAGGAGAAGGTGGTTCCCTTAAGAGAGACTAGGAGAAAAAGAAATGAGAAACATGAAAACTGCACATTGATTAGAGAAATATCAAAAAAGTCACAAATTTTGAAATTTTGGGGGTATACACGAGGAGAAAATAAACCCTGAAAATTTAGCAACAAACTTATAAAGAAGAAGTCTCTGTGGCGAAGTGGTCAAGCCATCAGACTTGTACTCCGAAGATTCTGGGTTCGATTCCGGGCCGTGTCCTTCGGTTCATGAGAGCATTTTTTTTTAGACTCCTGAGGGTCATTGCTGGAGCTACGGAGTTCGTGCTTTGTGCAACGCTTTCCACGCTGCGAGAAGGGACTGAGCCATATGGGATAAAACCCAGTGCAATGAAGTCAACCTTGTCGACTTTTAAGTGACTTTTTTACGAGAAAGAAGGGGAGAAAAAAGGTCTGGAAGCAGAAGCCTGCTATGGGTATGGGAACGTTAGGACCATGACAATTTCTGAGCCTGAATGCACAGAGGAATAAATAAGTGGCCTGTTTTCAATTCTCTTACCGAACAGGCAGCGCAGGTGTTGAACCCTCATTCAACTGCACTCACGACATTATCAGCGTAACCTCCTAATGATTACACCAATATGGCAAAGGAAAGCAAGATGATAAATGCCTTGATGGCTTGGCCAAATGGCATCACTGGGAAAAGGACACAGCCCTGGTCCAAGACTGAGGATTGTGTGAGATGTTGATGAGCTCACCCGTACCTACTGACATGTTATGTGATGAGGGTACCATATTTAGCAAAGAAGTGGCGTACCTGCAGATGCATCAAGCACAGCAACAGCTCCATCCAATACCCTCAAGGATCTCTCAACCTCCACTGTGAAGTCAACATGGCCTGGAAGTTGCAGACACAAATCAAAGAATATAATATACAGTTAGACACAAATATACAGCAAGACACAAATCAAAGAATGTAATATACAGTAAGACACAAATCAAAGAATATAATATACAGTAAGACACAAATATACAGTAAGTCACAAATATACAGTAAGACACAAATATACAGTAAGACACAAATCAAAGAATATAATATACAGTAAGACGCAAATATACAGTAAGTCACAAATCAAAGAATATAATATACAGTAAGTCACAAATATACAGTAAGACACAAATATACAGTAAGTCACAAATATACAGTAAGACACAAATATACAGTAAGTCACAAATCAAAGAATATAATATACAGTAAGTCACAAATATACAGTAAGACACAAATATACAGTAAGACACAAATATACAGTAAGACACAAATATACAGTAAGACACAAATCAAAGAATATAATATACAGTAAGACACAAATATACAGTAAGACACAAATATACAGTAAGACACAAATATACAGTAAGTCACAAATATACAGTAAGACACAAATCAAAGAATATAATATACAGTAAGATACAAATATACAGTGAGACACAAATATACAGTAAGATACAAATATACAGTGAGACACAAATATAAAGTAAGACACAAATATACAGTAAGACACAAATATACAGTAAGTCACAAATATACAGTAAGACACAAATCAAAGAATATAATATACAGTAAGATACAAATATACAGTAAGACACAAATATACAGTAAGACACAAATATACAGTAAGACACAAATATACAGTAAGACACAAATCAAAGAATATAATATACAGTAAGACACAAATATACAGTAAGACACAAATCAAAGAATATAATATACAGTAAGACACAAATATACAGTAAGACACAAATATACAGTAAGACACAAATATACAGTAAGATACAAACATACAGTAAGATACAAATATACAGTAAGATACAAATATACAGTAAGACACAAATATACAGTGAGATACAAATATACAGTAAGATACAAATATACAGTAAAACACAAATATACAGTAAGATACAAAATATACAGTAAGACACAAATATACAGTAAGACACAAATATACAGTAAGACACAAATATATAGTAAGACACAAATATACAGTAAGATACAAATATACAGTAAGACACAAATATACAGTAAGACACAAATATACAGTAAGACACAAATCAAAGAATATAATATACAGTAAGACACAAATATACAGTAAGACACAAATATACAGTAAGATACAAATATACAGTGAGACACAAATATACAGTAAGACACAAATATACAGTAAGACACAAATATACAGTAGGACACAAATATACAGTAAGTCACAAATATACAGTAAGACACAAATATACAGTAAGACACAAATCAAAGAATATAATATACAGTAAGACACAAATATACAGTAAGACACAAATCAAAGAATATAATATACAGTAAGACACAAATATACAGTAAAACACAAATATACAGCAAGACACAAATATACAGTAAGACACAAATCAAAGAATATAATATACAGTAAGACACAAATATACAGTAAGACACAAATCAAAGAATATAATATACAGTAAGACACAAATATACAGTAAGACACAAACATACAGTAAGACACAAATATACAGTAAAACACAAATCAAAGAATATAATATACAGTAAGACACAAATATACAGTAAGACACAAATCAAAGAATATAATATACAGTAAGACACAAATATACAGTAAGACACAAACCAAAGAATATAATATACAGTAAGACACAAATATACAGTAAAACACAAATATACAGTAAGACACAAATCAAAGAATGTAATATACAGTAAGACACAAATGTACAGTAAGACACAAATATACAGTAAGACACAAATATACAGTAAGACACAAATCAAAGAATATAATATACAGCAAGACACAAATATACAGTAAGACACAAATATACAGTAAGTCACAAATATACAGTAAGACACAAATCAAAGAATATAATATACAGTAAGATACAAATATACAGTGAGACACAAATATACAGTAAGATACAAATATACAGTGAGACACAAATATAAAGTAAGACACAAATATACAGTAAGACACAAATATACAGTAAGATACAAATATACAGTAAGACACAAATATACAGTAAGACACAAATATGCAGTAAGACACAAATAAACAGTAAGACACAAATATACAGTAAGACACAAATATACAGTAAGACACAAATCAAAGAATATAATATACAGTAAGACACAAATATACAGTAAGACACAAATCAAAGAATATAATATACAGTAAGACACAAATATACAGTAAGACACAAATATACAGTAAGATACAAATATACAGTAAGATACAAATATACAGTAAGATACAAATATACAGTAAGACACAAATATACAGTAAGATACAAATATACAGTAAGACACAAATATACAGTAAGACACAAATATACAGTAAGACACAAATATACAGTAAGACACAAATATACAGTAAGATACAAATATACAGTAAGACACAATATACAGTAAGACACAAATATACAGTAAGACACAAATATACAGTAAGACACAAATATACAGTAAGACACAAATCAAAGAATATAATATACAGTAAGACACAGATATACAGTAAGACACAAATATACAGTAAGATACAAATATACAGTGAGACACAAATATACAGTAAGACACAAATATACAGTAAGACACAAATATACAGTAAGACACAAATATACAGTAAGACACAAATATACAGTAAGACACAAATATACAGTAAGACACAAATATACAGTAAGACACAAATCAAAGAATATAATATACAGTAAGACACAAATATACAGTAAGACACAAATATACAGTAAAACACAAATATACAGCAAGACACAAATATACAGTAAGACACAAATCAAAGAATATAATATACAGTAAGACACAAATATACAGTAAGACACAAATCAAAGAATATAATATACAGTAAGACACAAATATACAGTAAGACACAAATATACAGTAAGACACAAATATACGGTAAAACACAAATCAAAGAATATAATATACAGTAAGACACAAATATACAGTAAGACACAAATCAAAGAATATAATATACAGTAAGTCACAAATATACAGTAAGACACAAATATACAGTAAGTCACAAATATACAGTAAGACACAAATATACAGTAAGACACAAATATACAGTAAGACACAAATCAAAGAATATAATATACAGTAAGACACAAATATACAGTAAGACACAAATATACAGTAAGTCACAAATATACAGTAAGACACAAATCAAAGAATATAATATACAGTAAGATACAAATATACAGTGAGACACAAATATACAGTAAGATACAAATATACAGTGAGACACAAATATAAAGTAAGACACAAATATACAGTAAGACACAAATATACAGTAAGATACAAATATACAGTAAGACACAAATATACAGTAAGACACAAATATGCAGTAAGACACAAATAAACAGTAAGACACAAATATACAGTAAGACACAAATATACAGTAAGACACAAATCAAAGAATATAATATACAGTAATACACAAATATACAGTAAGACACAAATCAAAGAATATAATATACAGTAAGACACAAATATACAGTAAGACACAAATATACAGTAAGATACAAATATACAGTAAGATACAAATATACAGTAAGACACAAATATACAGTAAGATACAAATATACAGTAAGACACAAATATACAGTAAGACACAAATATACAGTAAGACACAAATATACAGTAAGACACAAATATACAGTAAGATACAAATATACAGTAAGACACAATATACAGTAAGACACAAATATACAGTAAGACACAAATATACAGTAAGACACAAATATACAGTAAGACACAAATCAAAGAATATAATATACAGTAAGACACAGATATACAGTAAGACACAAATATACAGTAAGATACAAATATACAGTGAGACACAAATATACAGTAAGACACAAATATACAGTAAGACACAAATATACAGTAAGACAAATATACAGTAAGACACAAATATACAGTAAGACACAAATATACAGTAAGACACAAATATACAGTAAGACACAAATATACAGTAAGACACAAATCAAAGAATATAATATACAGTAAGACACAAATATACAGTAAGACACAAATATACAGTAAAACACAAATATACAGCAAGACACAAATATACAGTAAGACACAAATCAAAGAATATAATATACAGTAAGACACAAATATACAGTAAGACACAAATCAAAGAATATAATATACAGTAAGACACAAATATACAGTAAGACACAAATATACAGTAAGACACAAATATACGGTAAAACACAAATCAAAGAATATAATATACAGTAAGACACAAATATACAGTAAGACACAAATCAAAGAATATAATATACAGTAAGACACAACTATACAGTAAGACACAAATCAAAGAATATAATATACAGTAAGACACAAATATACAGTAAAACACAAATATACAGTAAGACACAAATCAAAGAATATAATATACAGTAAGACACAAATATACAGTAAGACACAAATCAAAGAATATAATATACAGTAAGACACAAATATACAGTAAGACACAAATATACAGTAAGACACAAATCAAAGAATATAATATACAGCAAGACACAAATATACAGTAAGACACAAATCAAAGAATATAATATACAGTAAGACACAAATATACAGTAAGACACAAATCAAAGAATATAATATACAGCAATACACAAATATACAGTAAAACACAAATATACAGTAAGACACAAATCAAAGAATATAATATACAGTAAGACACAAATATACAGTAAAACACAAATCAAAGAATATAATATACAGTAAGACGCAAATATACAGTAAGACACAAATCAAAGAATATAATATACAGTAAGACACAAATGTACAGTAAGACACAAATATACAGTAAGACACAAATCAAAGAATATAATATACAGCAAGACACAAATATACAGTAAGACACAAATCAAAGAATATAATATACAGCAAGACACAAATATACAGTAAGACACAAATCAAAGAATATAATATACAGTAAGACACAAATATACAGTAAGACACAAATCAAAGAATATAATATACAGCAAGACACAAATATACAGTAAAACACAAATATACAGTAAGACACAAATCAAAGAATATAATATACAGTAAGACACAAATATACAGTAAAACACAAATCAAAGAATATAATATACAGTAAGACGCAAATATACAGTAAGACACAAATCAAAGAATATAATATACAGTAAGACACAAATGTACAGTAAGACACAAATATACAGTAAGACACAAATATACAGTAAGACACAAATCAAAGAATATAATACACAGCAAGACACAAATATACAGTAAGACACAAATCAAAGAATATAATATACAGCAAGACACAAATATACAGTAAGACACAAATCAAAGAATATAATATACAGTAAGACACAAATATACAGTAAAACACAAATCAAAGAATATAATATACAGTAAGACGCAAATATACAGTAAGACACAAATCAAAGAATATAATATACAGTAAGACACACATATACAGTAAGACACAAATCAAAGAATATAATATACAGTAAGACACAAATATACAGTAAAACACAAATATACAGTAAGACACAAATCAAAGAATATAATATACAGCAAGACACAAATATACAGTAAGACACAAATCAAAGAATATAATATACAGTAAGACACAAATATACAGTAAGACACAAATCAAAGAATATAATATACAGTAAGACACAAATATACAGTAAAACACAAATATACAGTAAGACACAAATCAAAGAATATAATATACAGTAAGACACAAATATACAGTAAGACACAAATATACAGTAAGACACAAATCAAAGAATATAATATACAGTAAGACACAAATATACAGTAAAACACAAATATACAGTAAGACACAAATCAAAGAATATAATATACAGTATGACACAAATCAAAGAATATAATATACAGTAAGAAAATGTTCCATGTTCTTATCAATTAGCCCCAGGTTGATTTTCTAGACAATTTTACGTTCAGTAGTTTGCCATTGATTTCTGAATGAGAAGTCAACTGAATTCAACTGACCTGTCAGCAAACAGGAAGTATAAGAGTGAGTGCTCTTAACTGCTTGGACACACTGACTTTCATAAACAGTAATGAGATGTCTGCACCTAAATGGATATGTGCGTTGTGAAAATTGTCTTTTATTCAATATATGTTGAATCAAATGTCTGTTATAAAGTTTATTATTATATCTCTTAACATTACACAGCACCCGCTTGAGTGTTGGTGGTCAATAAAGCTAAGGGTCTAGCACCATACGCCCAATGCACTTTAAGGCATGTAAAAGGGATTCTTTACCACTTTAACTCTTAACATTACAAAGACATACCAGGCTAAAACAAAACCTAGACAAGTTGTAAACATGTTTTATTATACAAAGAAACTAACAGCAGGATGAAAACAGGCAACAAAAGCCTCCAACTACACACACATGCTATCTTCACAAGCAACATATTTACAAAATATGACTGCCTATTTGCTGAAATGTCACTTTCTGCATTTTCATAAAGTATTACTAGTCACAAACATAATGGGATTCTCAGTGTTGAACAGTTAAGCCGCCTGCCTCACACTCCAAAGATTATGGGTTAATTTCCAGACTGCAACATTTGGTTCACGGCTGTAATTTTCTACATGACTCCTGGGGATTGCCGCTGGAGCTATGGAGTTCAGGATTTCTGTGAAACTTTTAACAAATCACTCTGCAAAATAAGACAGAGCCATATGGGATAAAACCTGGCGCAATGAAGTTGATCCTCTGGCCTTTAAACACCCTTTTGACAAATATAACGTATCTGCCATGTGGCATGAAGTTTATGATTAACATAAACATTTTTAAAAAGTACCAAAAAAAAAGTTTTTTTAAGTGACTTTTTAATGGGTAGGTAAAGGTAATCTCATGGCTGGAATTGTCATTGGGGTGTGAAGTATTAGGCCTTCACATAATTTAGGCCATGGCTAATGAGGTGAGGTGGTAACGTCGTACGCTTTCCCACCTCATGTGCTTTAATTATTACTGTAAACACAAAATGCTGTTGATCTCATTTCATATACGTGTACAATGCAACCATTATCATAAAGTGGTTTGCTGACTGCGTGGGCAATCATGCTTCTCTACATCTTGCTATCTCCAACAGCATGTATGCAATCATGTGACGACCCCTTTCTGTACCATGCCAAAACTGTCAAAAATCTTCTCTTGCTGTCTTCTCTTCACTATCTCCCTTTCCATAAATCTTTGCAGTTGCTACAATATGTTCCTTTTTTTCTCTTCTTATAATGTGGCCAAAAAGTGACAACTGTCCCTTTCTGATACAGTAATATGACACCTTTCCATACCTGTCAAAAGTCTGTCAAGAATCTTCTCTTGCTGTCTTTTGCTATCTCCCTTTCCATAAATCTTTTCAGTTGCTACAGTATGTTCCCTATTTATCTATTCTTATAAGTGGCCAAAAAATGCTGCCTCTTTCTGATGTTTGGTATCAGTTGTCTTTGTGTCTTAGTCTCTCTCAAAATATTTAGATTACTTATTCTGACAATCAAGACATTTTCAGCATCTTCTGTAAAACCACATCTCTGAAGTCTCAATGGATTGTTTTGCTAGTTTACTAATTTTCCCAGGATTCACAGTTGTTAGTTGTATGTTCAAATTGTTTCTACATAACATGCAAGAATTCTTTTTCTAACTTCCTATGACAAGGATTTATCAGATGAGATGTTCATTTTATAAAATGCAGTCTTAGCTTTACCTATTCTGTTATTTATCTCTGTGATACATCTCCCATAGGATGTTATCCATGTGCTTTGATATTTGAATTTCTGTCTTTGCCTTAAATACCATGTGTGCCTTGATACTTAAATTTCTGTATTTACCTCAAATACCATTGACTTTAATTGCACATTTAGGCAATATCCACTTCTTTGATATTACTGACCATTACGTCAGTCTTCCTGTTATTGCTCCATTTACACTGAACCCTGATGTTCACACCTTTTGGTCAATACATCATACGTCACCACATGATTTGTTGTTCAGTTAAGCCTTCTCAAATGGCACTGTCAGATATACCAGTCTTGATGAGATTAAATCATTTGCTCCAGTCTTAATCCTCAGATTTATTGTTACATTATAGAATTCCTCCCCTCTCCCAAGAACAGGTAGAAATTATGTGTGACTCTCAGGGAAAGACAGGGGAAATACATGGATGGTTTCAGCCATATGAGGCTTCCACCAAACTAGAGCTAACATATAATGCTCTGATTTTTGGGCTCACCCAAGGAACCTTTATGTCCTGCACACAGAGTTCTTCAACAGTATTAACTCTTTCACTTCCAAAATATTGTGCAGCAGATATCTAAGCACAACGGAAAAAGGATGAGTGTACTGCTTTCGAAGAGGCAACATTTATTGTGCTGCATGTTTAAATGTGTAGCAAAATTCCTTCATTATGCTGAGATCAAATGTAAAAGATATAACACACCATATATTTTTTAATGTACTTGGCAACAGCTGATTATACAAGTGTCTTGTTTGGAGCAGAAGAGCAAAGCATTTATGAGTCACTAATTGATTGACTGATTTAAGAATAAAATTCATGGTACATTGAACAGATCCATAGATGCTTCATCTCCTGTAGCAAATGTTGTAGGGCGCAGATACTGATCATTCCAGTAGTACTCTGGCAGTAAACACACCATAAGCTTCCTCTCATTGTCCCTTCTTGCCAAATCCACACTTAAGTCCAAATTCATGTATCCTTAAATATTTATGCAATCTATCACTGTATCTTCCCCTAACAGTCTTGTGACTGAGATGACTTATTAAGATAATAAATGATAGTGTTAAATCAGTGCTTTCACTACATAACAACAATAAAATCATTAAAATGTACAGAAATGTACCTGGAGTATCAATAAGGTTGATTTTGTGTCCTTCCCAGTGAAATGTAATTGCAGCCGATGTAATGGTAATTCCCCTGTCACGTTCCTGCTGCATATAGTCCATCACTGTGTTACCACGATCAACATCTCCTATTAAATAAATGTAAAAATGGTGTGCAGAACCATAAACCCAATGAAGTAAATTTGTAAAACATAGTTTTAATACATGAAGAGGCAATAAAGTTGTGATTTTTTTCAGAATGTTGGGAATATTGTCAGCAGAGAAGAAAACAAACCTAAGGTATTGATCCAAGTGTTACAGGATCACTGATAAAAATCATTTGGTAAAATCAAATGATATATGTGGGAGTATATCAACGGTTGGTGTGGGGTTAAAGGGTAAAAGAACAATAAGAATATCAACAGATGAGGCAGAATAGAGAAATTAGCCTTATTGTTTATGAAAGATCCATACCTGTACAATTTCATATATACATCGATCAGTTGGACTAAAATTTTGACTTCTCGTCCTTGATTGGGAGCGTAAATTACAAGTGCCTCAGAAGCCGGATTGGGTTCACCTGATGATGTGAGACACTGGTAACATAGAAATTCAATCCACACACAAACATGAGTCCAGTGCACTAATGTAATATATGAAGGGGCTTCAAATGAAAACCTTAAAAGTCTGATAGAAATTACAATAACTCCTTCCATTGTCTTATAATCAGTCATTATTGTTGTTAAGGATGTCAAGAGTGTTAAGCATGTGGCATAATGGTGCAGACGAACACAGTGATGTCATAAGGACAGTTTAAACTTTTGACATGCACCAAAGAGAAGCAGCGTTCTGTTACCATTGGTTTTTTATCAGTGTAGGGGTGAAACCTACAGATACTCATTGCGAGTGAAGGTAATGCACGCCTGTCAGTCCAGCAAGTGTATGAGTGGAGTAAGAGGTTTCACAACAGCGTGACTTCTGTGACAGAATGTTCACGACTTGGTCAGGCAAACCGAGTAGTGACCCCAGAGTCCATTTTTCTATAGGAATCAAAGCACTTTATCGGTACTAGAGGACTACTTTGAACGCAGTGGTGACTACATCAAAAAAAAAAATGATATATTTGTTCTTTACTTTCTCAGAATATATTCACCAAAAAAACATTTAAGGTTTTCAATTGAATCCCCATGTATTTATTTTCATGTAGGATTCTTACAGCCTGAAGACGAGCAGGAAATCTCTAGAAATGCTGCTATATTTCAATTGTTCGTTGTGACTGCACAAGGCTGCATAGTTCTTTCATATGAAATTAGCTTATACATAGTAAATGCTAGACAAGAGAAGCAAAGGAAGATAGTGAAAAATATATGTGGAAAGCTTAAACAGATGAGCAAAAAATAATAATATAAACACATACTTAAAATATATCATGATATAAAGGATTGGAGAATCAAGATTGCCAACATCTGTTCTGAAATGTGCACCTAAAGAATTATAATTCCAGCAAACTGATACAGGAAACATGATTGCCTTCCCTCATTTTTGGCATTTTGCCATGCCAGCATTCGAGCAAACAATCAGTGTTCTCACGTTAGTAACTTATGATTGATGTGATTATCATAGTAAACGAAAGAAGAAGAAGAAACCGAATGAAAGAAATGTGATTATCATAAATGTTGACAAAGGTAGACATTGATAGTCAAAAAATAAAAAATAAATAAATATACACAGCTTCTCAAATTGAACACTTCTCATATAATGACTTCATTTCATTATGAGAAGTTGTGTATATATGAAATGAAGTCATTACTTGAGAAGTTTTCAATTAATTTTCATCAATTTGCAATTAAACAAACAAGACAAAAATGAACACAGATGCATACACATTTTAAAATCAAGTCACCAGAATATGAAATAGAGAAGATAAATGTTCTGAATCATTTACCTAAATTTTTAGAATAACCAGAATAGTACAACATTCGTTCAGTTGTTGTGGTTTTGCCAGCATCAATGTGTGCTATTACTCCAATATTTCTGATTTTAGACATGGCTTCATGGTCAGCACCAGTCCTTTGAGGTAAACTTGAATGAAAAAGTCTGTGTTTTACAAGTAAGTATTTCAGTCGTCTGAACATACTTCTCGTGTGGTGTGGCAGCATTGTAGAAAATAGTCCCCTGCAAATGCATAATTAAATCAGAAAAAAGTAAAAGACTGAATACTATAGTGCTTTTGGTGAAAATGTTAGATTTACTGTACATTGGCCTTCTACATTGGTAGAACAGAGATACAGCTTAACAAACGAGTGTCAGAACACATACCTCACTGGGTCAACAAGATACAACACACAGGAGATGCTAGCCTCCTGGGGCCGACACACCGGAAGCTTCCGGCGTCTTCAATTGGTAGGCACATTATCGAAAGCGGCCATGTGGTTGACAGAGACACTGCCTTTGGCGTGTTGTTTAACACACAAAATACTTGCTTGTTAAAATTTGCAGAAGCAATTATGATCAATCAACGCATGCCAGAATTGTGCAAACAGAAAGACATGTTAGTCAGCTTAAAATTACTGTGGTAGATAATTGACATTACTGTGTGAATATGTGTATATTTCAACTTGAAGGATTTATCTAGTTAATTCACGTAAGTTGCGTGATTTCTGCAGTATGTACCTGACGAGATGCAGCGAAATATGCCAGGCAATAAATCGTGCAATCTATTGTTTGTATCTTTGTTATTCAAATTCACTACGGGAAAACATTGTTTTGAATTTAGATTTACTGTAATTTATTTCCTTCTATAACAGCCCTTCATTACATGAAACCATCCTGTTCTAGTTATTACTTCAATTCCTTCTGTCCTAAAAATTTGTTACTTTAACACTCTATCCCAGTTGTTCATTTAATTAGTAGCATTTAAGGGCTTTGAAGTTAGGAAATGTAAAGGGTTAACTTGGGAACTTAAGAAGTTATGAAGTCGGACAATGTACA
Source organism: Cepaea hortensis (assembly GCA_963921405.1). NCBI lineage: Eukaryota > Metazoa > Mollusca > Gastropoda > Stylommatophora > Helicidae > Cepaea > Cepaea hortensis. The sequence goes on from OY992881.1 coordinate 52,185,170, forward strand.
TGATAGGATGAGCATTCATAGCACTTGACTATATCACTGACTTTAACCTCCTGACAGTATTTACTTTAACTCTTTCTCACTGGCATAGTTATCACTTTAAAATAGCAATTGCCTGGAACTCAACGAATGTATAAAAAAAATAGTTACACAGTTCAAATATATGTATTTCTAGTTTTAGGCAAATTTCTAACAAAACCACCTTGGATTAATTTCTAAGATAATCATCTTTTTATGATTTCAATAAAATAAAATAAATTTATGTTTTCATTAGTACATTCATTGGTACTTCAATTTTAATTCACCGCAACAAAGAATCCCTTCGAGCCTCATATGCATCAGTCCGGCGTTCATTTTCCGGTTTAGTGTTCGGTGGACTGCTAGACCGATCGATGGATGTTTTTTTAGTTTTGGGCCCATAGGGTCACCTTCAGTGATTTGCATAATATTTCTGTTTACATCACTAACATTAGTTTCTGTTTTCATGAACTTGTTCATACTGTTGATAATGTTATTTGCTTCATATCTTCTTTTTTATCTTGTCTTTAATCCTCCAAAGGAGCATAGGCCTACAACCAACTCACGTCAAGCCCTTTGTGGGCTGATCATGAAAGGTTGAATTTTGCAGCCAGTTTTCTATAGAATGTGGTAACCAGATTAATACCAGCCCTCCTTATTCGCCTCCTATGACAAGTAAGGTAGATTATAGTATTATTATTTGCTTTTCTAATGGGCCTTGGTAATACACAGGTGATTTACTTCTGTACCTCAACTAAACTGTTCACATTACTAAAAATTCTCCATGCTTTTCCTAACATCCCACATCAATACTTTCTACAAGACTGGTAGCATTTCTTAAGGCCAACACTTTCTTCTATTGTGTAGAAGTATGAAGGTCACATGCTCTGAAGATTGTGGTTCCATCTTTGGGACTGCATCACTCAGAGCTGAGCATGAATGAGTTTTTCTCAGGAATCCTAGGGGATCATCAGCGGAGCTATGAATTTCAAGCTTGTATGATGCTCTGTGCAGGAAGCATGTGATTCCGTGAAAAGACCAAGCCAGATGGGATCAAACCTTAATAGGGGAGCCATGAAGTTGATCCTCTCATCTTTGACTGGCATAGGGCAAAGTTACATGGAAGTCACTAATGATGACAGACAGCCATTGCAGAGTAACCCGAATGATTTTTTCAGGAAGGTGAATAAAGAAAGGTAGGTCAGGAAGATACCTTTGGGCATTTTACCTCAGTCAAGCAGATACACAGGCAGCAAGAATGGACTGACAGTGGCAGACACAAGAACAGCTTACACAGGTTATCATTACATTGGGTAGTAAGTGTACAGTGGTGTAATGGATTCACAGACTTTAAGTCCAACAACTGATAGATAAAAATGCAGGCAGAGATAGTTCTGTACACTGTGGAGATAAATCTGGTGGGGGATACTCAGCTAGTCGGGGGGAAGGTCTTTGCTGAAAAGAATATGTCTAAAACCTCAAGTATAAAGAGTGAGGTGGCTGCAATCCCTGGACCTTTGAGGTGGCTAGTGGGTACTAGAGCCACCAGAGTAATCATGTGTCCGATTCTCAGTCCATATTGTGTAGCTTGAAATGGACAAATATGGTATGTGTGGGTACAAAGTATAGACTCTTCTCTGTTACTAAGTCGTATGTGGAAATACCATCCGGCCATGCTGAAGTGAGGGTTAAAGATTGAGCAAACCTTATGGCTTCAAGTGCATCATTCTTTATTACATCTTTGTTACACATTCACAATGGACAGAGCAAATATTATGAAGATGTGTCCGATTCTGTTTCTTTATTGTATTGTTTTAAAGTTCAAAATGGACAGATGTGGCAAGTGTTGGTGTAGAGTACAGACTCTTCTCTGTTACTAGGATTTGTCTGGAAATACTGTCCATGTCATGCTGAAGTCAGTGATAAAGAATGAACAGATCCGTTGGCTTCAAGTATGCCAGTATTTGTTACACATTCATTCTGGACAGGGAAAATGTTGTGAATATTATCTATAAATGACTGCTAGTTGAACGTACAAAAACAGATGAAACAAAATATTTAAGGATGCTCGAATCTAGATTTAAGTGGTATTCTAGCAGGGAGGAATGTACAAGGGATTGAATCTGACTTACAACCAGTTTCTCACTGGAACGATAATCCTCTAAACTTATGACATACTCTGAGGGAGGTGGAACATATATATGGTGTCCAGAATGCTAACATGTCACTTCTAAGAAACCAAGAATAAAAAGACACATGAATTAAAGAAAATAATCTGGCATCATTTTTGTGTGTGTGGATGGTTTGGATCTTGTATCATTTCCCTGGGAAGGGATATTCACTGGCACAGGAACGGAGCATAATGGGGACGACCCGTTGCTGTGAAGTTGGAACTGCGACTAACTAACTAACTAACTAACTTCCCTGGGAAGGTTAACCCGGTCAACAAATGCCCGCAGAAGTTGGATGTGTTGGCCTAACGGCGCAAGAACGCAGCTCTGCTGTAAACAGGCACAACGCAATCACATCCGACAAAAACTCCGGATGAACGCAGAAGAAGAAGAAGTATCATTTCCCTCACTCCTGTCAAGCTGGAATATGGCTCCAAGAGTCTGCTTGTATACGGAAGCACTACCCCCTAAACAATGACTTTGACTGGCTGACATCATAATCATCACCACATGATGTCAGATGTTCATAAGCATAAGCAGTCATGGTTTGCCATCTCACATGATCACCAAAGTCCAAGATCAGGTCTGTGTTCTTACCCATGCCATGTGGCCAATATTCAACAATCACAAGCCACCCAAGTGTATCATTTATCTCTCTGTCTTCCCATTTTTCCACCAATTTTGCCAGTTGTCGCTACATTTTCAGATTTATTTCTCTTCAAATGTCCAAAAAGCTTGCCACACTAAACTGAGCAACGTAACAAGTAGGAAGTCCCTTTTCATCTTCAATATTGAATATCTGAATAATAATATTAATAATGAATTCATTCTCATTCATTGTGATTTGGATTGACAATGAATGCAATCCTTGCACTTGCAGTTGACAACAACTGAGTTGTACAAAATTAAAAATACACATCTGACTACAGTTATATAATTTAATAAACTGTTGGAGAATGGGAGTGACGCAGACCTCTTGCTTGGTCAAAAGCTAGAGCTGGAAAATAATTTCTTGTCTGTAAGACCTTAACTTGTTAACGAGGTTATTGTTGACAAGTTCAAGATTGTTTGAGGCAAGCATAACCTCTCTCCGCCATCTTGTATATAAAAAATGCAACCCCTAGTTATATCTCACATTCCACACCGACAATGCTCTTTTAAAACTCAACATTAGACTAACATATGTTTCCTACATTTTAAAATATATGTATACTGTTTATCGTTTATTTTATTCATGCATGAATACATGTAAATAATGGTAATTAATGTTTGAAATCCCAAATGACAGCAACACTCACATCTTTTGCCGAGTCGTATTTTTGGGTATTTACAGCAGACGACGGACCAAGCAAAATTGGTGCAGATAACACGGAAAGGAACTCATGGAAAACAAGACAGATGCAGAACTCATGGAAAACAGAACAGATGCAGAACTCATAGGTCATTCGACAACAGAAATTAAATTTCGAGCCATGCACACATCAGATTTTGAATCTGTTCCTTACTTTCATGACGACTGCACCTCGCTGAAGACGCATATTGCGTGACCAATATTGGTCTACAGTTCTACACCATTTTGAGGACAAACTCTTATGAAACTGCTTTCTTTAAAAATTGCTTAAAAGTCGACATGGTCGACTTCATAGAACCGGGTTTTATCCCATATGGCTCTGTCTCTTTCCGCAACGCGGAAAGAATCGCACAAAGCACGAACTCCGTAGCTCTAGCGAAGACCCACAGGAGTCTCGGAAATATTTCATTCGTGAACCGAAGGACGTGGTCCGGAATCGAACCCACAACCTTCGGAGCCCGAGTCAAACAGCTTGACCACTTCGCCACGGAGTGTGCTTTCTTTGCATTTATTTATATAAACAATATAAAATAACACAAAATGAGGAAACAGCGCCTTTTTGACATGATGTCTATGAAGGTTTCCACTCAGGTATTTAAGCCTTTGCTGCAGCGATTGATCTCGAGGACGCGTACAACAGAGTACCAATGGATTTTTTTACTGCTTCAGCTTCTTGAACTCAAGATAAGTCCTTTCCTCCTTTGTCGGATCGCTGCAGCCCTCTTCCAACGGAAAGTAGTTTTTAGATGTGGCAATTGGACTTCGGAACCAACAACAATATATCCTGGCCTACCACAGGGATCGCATTATCTCCGGTGCTGTTCAACACCCACACTGTGAGAATCACCAGTGAGCAGATAATTGGACCGGGGAGGACATTGTCATATGCCGATGTGTTAGTGTATCGTCAGGGTAATGACAGAGATCAGGTTGCTGTGGAACTACAAACCAAACTCAATCGCACAAGGACTTAATGTATTGAAGCTGGGGCAATGGTCAACCCAACAAAGGCAACAGTGACATGGTTCTCTTTGAATAATCATATTGTCAACACTCCAACACCAACTGTAAATCTGTGTTCAGAGACCGTGGAAATAACGCAGCGGTCTCGGCTGGCAAAGATTAGACCTGGGGATACGTTTTGATCGAAACCTTGCTAATAATGAGCACATAGACTAGGTGATAACAAAGGCCAAGCGGGGTTTGGCTGCGATGCGGGTGATGGCGGCTGCAAACTGTGAGCAGCGCCATCTATGTCTTCTATACGAGGGGCTGGTCATGTCCATTTTGAATATGCGATGGCGATCCTGACTCTCAGCCATAAGCAGGTAGAAAGGATGGAAAGGATACAGAACAAAGCTATGGGCATTATTCTTAGATTTACAAGAGATACATCATGCAAGGCGATGCGCTACCTTCTTGATTTTCCAACAATTGAAGACAGAATACCAATTTGCAAAGCACGTGCCTACCTCAGAGTCAATGCATACACACAACATCCACTGCATAGTGATATTTTGAAGGTGAAGGGCGGCAGGTTAAAAAGAGGAAAGTCGTGGATGGGTCAAGCCAAAGACATTCTTCATCTGGTGTGTTCACTTGCGGACTTAGAACCTGGCATGGAATGGGTACAAGTGCCAAAAGATTTATGTTCGTCATTTTCAGTTTGCATCCAACTAGACAGAAAATGCAGACAAGAAAATCCGGCTGCTGTGGAGGCTGAAGTACAAGCGTTGATTTTCGAGAATTCGTTAGACGGTGATGCTGTCATCTACACAGATGGGTCGGTCGTCTGACATGTGAGAAGGTCATGGGCCTTTACGGCTCAGGCCTGAGGGAGAATTGTGAAGGAGGACTCTTGTGCTTTTGTTGTGACCACAAGTAGCCTGACTATGGAAGTCATGAAAGTAAAGCAATAACATGGCTCGAGACACAGACATTCACTAGGGCATGTTTCCTTAGCGACTCAATGAGCATGCTCAAGAGGACAGAGATGGGGTGGATCCGAAGAGAGAGGATGCTGTCTCTGGAGCGGTCTCGGCTGGCAAAGATTAGTTTCATCTTTGTGCCAAGGCATGCGGGAGTACAAGGAAATGGGTAAGCTGATAAGCTCGCAGGTAAGGCTACTGTGAAGGATGGACATGCCATTCTGAATTATCTACGAGAAGTAAGACTTTTGCGAGAACCAAGTGATGACTGTGAATGTACAACCATGGTCAGACTGCGAGAACAGCAAATTAAAAGAGGTGTGACCAAACAGGAACTCTACGCAGGAAGCCAAAGAAGATTGATAAACCAACACAGAACTGGTGTCGTTAGCCGCTACACGCTGCGGGATTTGCTGAGGAGGGGATCCGAGCACTTATGGACTGAATGTTTCGATGTGCAATGAGGATGATCTGTCGACTAACTAACCAACCAACCACCCACCCACCCACCCACCCACTAACTAACTAACTAACTAACTAACTAACTACTTTTGAGAATACCAATCACTAGCAACCATTGCATATGTGGAATATATTTTTACAATCATGAACCTTAAATGTTGTAAGTGTAGTCAACTCTTAGATCATGGTTTAAATAAACAATTCTTTGTCATTGAGCTTAATTAATACTAATTATCATCATTCATTGGCTTGACGTGTGCAGAACTGTGTTCTCATAATAGTTGTTTTCTTAAAAACTATGTCTGTTTGTCTGTCTGTCTGTCTGTCTGTCTGTCTGTCTGTCTGTCTGTCTGTCTGTCTGTCTGTCCGTCCGTCCGTCCGTCCGTCCGTCCGCCCGCCCGCACGTCCGCCCGTCCGTCCGTCCGTCTGTCCGTCTGTCTGTCCGTCTGTCCGTCCGTCTGTCTGTCTGTCTGTCTGTCTGTCTGTCTGTCTGTCTGTCTGTCTGTCTGTCTGTCTGTCTGTCTGTCTGTCTGTCTGTCTGTCTGTCTCACTTTCATAAGCCATATGTCCTGCCTCTGTTGCTGTCGTGTGTAGATTATATCATATCGGAAATCCATCTATGGTGTGGGCTTCTTTTTCTCCACACCATCTTTACACCTCTCTCCATGGTCATCCTTTCCAGACAGACATGCCAGTTTACATATTCAAACTATTTTATTTTCCCCAAATCTTTATAGCTAGTGAGTTCTTGTCGGATACACCCATTTGTTTTCTTTTTCGTTTAATTAATGCTCTTCTGTAACAGTTATTCAAAGGCGCATGCGTGCTTTTAAGCTAATTTGTTATTATCCATGTTTCATACCGAATATTGCCATGGAAAATACGCATGGCCTCAGTACTCTGACTTTGTTGTTCTATCTTTTCCAATTTTAAGATTTTTAATTGCTTTAGATTTTACAGAGTAATTGTTTAATCGTTTAAACAAAAAATTGTCATCATATTTCCATCGCTCGTCAGCAATGAACCTACATATTAAAGCTTGCCCATTTTCTATTATTTCTCCACAATCATAAATATATATATGGGCATAATTTTGTTTGGTTGGCTGAATTTAGTTGCACACTTTGTGTTTGACTTTGCTCTTGCGCTGACTTCATTCCGGTCCCCAGCATGGAGGATGGGCATTTAAACGGTTAAGGCCTCTGGAGTTTTTATGCTTGTATCTACCGTTTGCATTCGCATTTTCCTCATGTTGGACTGGAAGTACATGGTTCCGTCACCCTGCTACTGAGTTGAGTGCGTAGCGCGACACTGTGAGCAGTGAATTTCGTGTGAAATGCTTTTACATCTGTCCGCTGTTGTTTGTAGCGTGAACTGCATGTTTAGAATAATGGCGGTAGGCTTTGTTGCAGAACTGACTGGTTTGCTTTATGCAGCAATGTGTGACTACTGGTTTTCTAGTGATTGCCGCTTCCATCGACGTTGAACTATATTTTTCGCGGAGGACATTTGTGTTGGCATTCTGGTAGCGGGATTATGCACAGTGTACCTGTGCGGGCTGTTGGTTTGTCGAGACTCCTGTCTTTTCCACTTTTCACATGGGGCAGTGAAGAACATTTTGTGTGATATTCACTGGCACAGAAACGGAGCATAATGGGACGATCCGTTGCTGTGATGTTGGAACCGCGACTGAACTGAACTGATTATCTTTCTGTTCTTTGATTGAATGTCTCGGAGTGAATTTATCCGAAAGGTAATAATTAATGTGTTATATTGTCAAGAGGATTCAGCAAAAATCGTTTTTTTGCTTTTACCCACATAAATCCTTCAATATGATCTGTATTTTGCAATGGAAAAAAACTATAAATGTGAACAAGGCAAGAGGAGATTAGGATTTGAAAGCAACATTGTAACTTCCCTTTATTATCGCGGAAAAGAATTGTACAATTGCTTCCCTTTCACTGCCAATACAAAATCTTCTCTCACCAGACTGCCACTTCTCTTCAACATTCTTTACTTTTATTTCGTTTTATACAAGTAAAATATAATTAGGAATTTGTTTATTTATAAACGGTTTTATATTATTCAACCAAACTAAATAATAATGATAATGATAAAAGTAGTTGTGCTATGTGTATTTTCCTATTTTTATAGAATTATTCCTTCCACCTAATACGGCGCACAATAACCGATTGGAGACAAAGTTTAGATACACAACGTAAAGAGAAATCTGCTTACGGAAAATATTCAAAACATTGAGCATGTTGTTATTATTAATCAATTAAGTAATTAATATTGCTACAATTTCTTTTTGGATTACGTAAAATCACAGTTGTGTTGCAAATTGTCAAAAATGGTTAGACAGAGCGGGATTGCAATAACAGATGTCAAGAAATCAAATAAAAATGTGCGTGTGTGTGTGTGTGTGTGTGTGTGTGTGAGTGAGTGTGTGTATGTGTGTGTGCGCGCGCGCTTGTGTGTATGTTTGTGGATTCGTTATACTTTTTACGCTACCTTGCTAAAACCAGTGTCCTCTCGACTTCTTGTAAACAATCTCAACTGTTGTTATTTATCGAGCAAACTCATCGAATCGTTTGAAATTGTTCCTTTATTATCCTGTATATCTAACATTTTGGACATTGTGAAGAAGTCTTAAGTCACAAAGACAACTTACCACAAACATCGGAAAGAGGATGTCTTCATTTTGTGGCCACATTATGAGAAGACGAAAATTGGAACATGTTGTGACAACTGGAAATATTTGTGGATAGAGAAAAAGAGGAAGACCGCGAAAGAAAATTACTGACAGGCTTGTATCATGGCACGGAAGGGAGTCAGCACATAAACTGATACTTGCGGTTGGAGATCGCAAGACGTGGAGTAGCAAGAGTGCCTAACTACTCCAGTCAGAAGGCACATAATGGTGGTATTTTAACACTGCTCCCGGTGGTCGCAACATTCTCCTGACTCCCTGTCTCTCTGTCTCTCTGTCTCTCTGTCTGTCTCTCTCTCTCTCTCTCTCTCTCTCTCTCTCTCTCTCTCTCTCTCTCTCTCTCTCCTCATAACTCGATGACATGTAGCGATTGTCTTATTCTTATTTGGGTAATAATCTTCTTGTTCTGATTTGCTTTAGAAATCTCTTTAATATAAGTGTTCTCAGCCAACTATTCTTGTACATTTTGCGAAGGCACCCAGTGTTATCAAATAAAAAGGTGACACCAACATGTGAAATGGAAACAGAAGAGAAATTTTCTTAACCAAGTGGATAATTTTTAATACCCAGGGACATTTATAACACCAGATGGACGATGTACAACAGTGATTAAGAACAGAATATGGCAAAAGCTGCATTTCAGACAATGAAAAGTATTTTATGCAATAAGTCACTATCATTGAATGTAAGAAAGAAAGAGCTGAGTTGCTATCTAGAACCTGTTTTGCTGTATGGCAGTGAATCTTGTGAAGCATCAGAGATGTGGTTCCCGAGATGACATTTCCTTGGACTGACAGAGTAACCAACAACGACTGTCTGAAAAAAGGCTAATGAAATTAGATCATTATATACAACAATAACAGAGAAACAAACAACTTTCTTTGGTCTTGTGATGGCAAGAGAGACACCGGAGAACATCGTGACAACTGGAAAGATCAAGGGGAAGAGAAGCAGAGGCAGACCAAGAAAAATCCTGAATGGATTGAGACGGTGGTATGGAGGAATATCATCAGCAGAGTTTATCCAGAACACAAAAGACCGAGATCTATGGAAAGACATGAACGCCTACGCCAGCTTACATGGCACTTGATTATGATGATCACCCTATATTGGTGACGTCTGTCCCTCCTTTTCTAGCCCTTCTCCTTACGATGCGTTCAGTGTACATGTTTCACTTGTATGCAGTAATACTGAGAGGTTGTTACATCTGAAAACTCGTTTTAGGAGCACTATCGACAGGGTCTGCTTTATTCGTTCCAATGCTGTCTAGCCAATGCCAGACATGGACAGTCCTAGAAACACACAGGCGTAACATTACGGCATGTGAGATGAGATGCACAAGAAACGCAGCTGTGAAAACAAGAAGAGATAAAGAGACAAGTGAGAAATTAAGAACACGCGTAGGGATTACACTTATTACTTACTTTATAGAACACTAAACAATTAACTGGTTCGAACATTTAGTTAGAATGGAACAAGATCAACCAGCGGCTAAAGCGTTTTACACGAGAACTTCAGGATACGAGATACAAGGACGGCCCAATAAGATTTGGCTAGATGTACGAAAGGAGACATTGAAGGAATCAAGTATGACAAATGCTATAGCAATCAACCAGTCAGGAGCCATCTTCACAATGAAGGTTGGCTGCAATGGATCTCCAGCACTGTCGGTCTCTCGCCTTGATTGTACATTCTGACAGACTGCCGTTCGTCCATCTCTTGATGTTATCTTCTCGCTTGCATCCTTGCCTACCTCTGGCTAGCGTGCCTTCAGCCTTATCCTTCAGTATGGTTTTTATAAGAGTGTTATCAGTTATCAGTTATTAGTTATCAGTTGGGGTATCTTCTTTGCACTCCGGACAGGTCCATAGGTGCTCAGATCCCCCCCCCCCCCCCAGCATAAGCATCAGTGTTCGGTGGCTAATAGTGCCAGTTCTGTGTTGGTTAACGGGGCACCTCGTTTTCCCAATGTACCTCTCGTGTCTGGCTGTGCCAATTCTTACTCCCAAGTCTTTCATCCTGGACAGCAATGTGGATTCACTGACGTCAAAGTCTTCTGTTCTCGACATGTCTTTAAGGACGTTAATAACATCGGCACGATCCATGGGCTGGCCATCTGCAGGTGGTGCAGAGCCAGCCAGTTTATCAGCTGGTTCATTTCCCTCGACTCCCGTATGTCCCGGGACAAAGATGAAGGTGACTTTACGGACAACAGACTTCATCAGCGACTCAGTCCACTGTCTACGTACAGATCCAGCTTCGACCTTCCGAATCATGCTAATTGAATCACTTAGTACACACACGTTGGTATAATGCTGTGATTCCAGGCATATGAAAGACTGTGTAACTGCCATCACTTCCATCGTCCTGCTGCTCGTGGTCACGGAGTGGGCACCACTGGATTCTTGAACGGTTCGGCCCGCTGAACGGGCTGTAAATGCCCACGCACTTCTCTGCTACTTTACAACAGATCCATCTGTATAGATGAGCACTTGGGCGTTGTCTGCGTGTTCATTGATGAGCGCGTTGACTTCTACATTGACACTGACAGGATTCTGTTCTCAACACAATAAAATATGTTATGTCTTTTAACGTGGCCGAAATATTTCACTTGCCTCTATTTTATTTCGTTCATAAACTCTCTTGTAATTCCGTTTTCTAGAACCCTTGTATATGATTGCTTTTGTTTCCATGCTATAGCAATAGGACAAGCGAAAAACGTAAAGTTACATCTACATTCACTAAGTGAATCGACCAGCATCTATCGTATACATGTTTTATTTCTCACAATTCAGTGGGGTACTGTACTGTCTTTAGGTGAATTATTCAGCATGTGAAATCTGTGTTGCCATCTAACATTGAGACTGGCCGCATACAGTTGCATCTCTCTAGCCGTCTCGCCTTTATCTTGTTTACCTCCACAGTGTATTCTGGATTTCTAGATGTCTTCCTTTCCTGTTCATTACCGTCATTCCCCCACTTTAATAATTGTGTGTGTGTGTGTGTGTGTATGTGTGTGTGTGTGTGTGTATGTGTGTGTGTGTGTGTGTGTGTGTGTGTGTGTGTGTGTCTTTCAATCTATGTGTATTTCTCACTAATAGCTCTTTATTGTCAGCATAACCCAGTTTATATTTTGTCCGACAACTATGTATGTGTATTTCTTGCTATGGCTCTGTGTTGTCAGCATAATTCAATTTATGTTTTGTCCAACAACTAATCATCATCATCATTAGAAATGCAGATCAGCGTGGCTGTAATATTTCGCTATCTCACACGATCACCAGAGTCATGGATCAGCTAAGCGTTCTTGTCTCCACCATGCGATGTGGCCCGGCCTTGCCGATATTTACTTCTCTGCTCTCCCTTTGTGCTTTTCCCCTCAGTCTTGCCAGTTGTTATCAAGTTCTCTAGTCTATTTCCTCTCATAACATACCCAAAAAATGTTGACTGCCAACATTTAATTTCTTTAATCTGTTTACGGTTTTCATTTACTTCTTGTAGGACTTACTCATTGTTGTTTGCTTTTCTGTTTGTCCATAGTATTCTTTGAATTTTCCCCAGAAACGACTTTTCATCTGCCATTAGATGTTTTTCAAGTGATGGAATGGACAATGTGATGGAATGGACAAGTGATAAAATGGACAAGTGATGTTATGGACAAGTGATAAAATGGACAAGTGATGTTATGGACAAGTGATGGAATGGACTAGTGATGGAATGGACAAGTGATGGAAAGAGAAAGTTGTTCAGCTTTTCTGCTCATTGACAAAGTTTCACTCCCATACAAAAGTACAGGTTCTCTGTAGCACTTCAACATTCTTTTTCTTGTTGCAATAGACATCTTTTTATTGGTCATTATGTTTTCCATCTTTCAAAAGGATATCTTTGCAATATCGATTCTAGTTCTAATCTCTTTGATGCACCCCCCCCCCTCTCCCCCAACATATGTTACGAATAATTTGAGCTAGTTGTACCAATTCACTTGTTTACGAACTTTCCTATTTACCAGTATATATCACCAGTATTGTGGTATTTCTTTCTTTTTAATGACGACCATAATTTATGTGTTCTTACAACTTAAACCTAACCCTAGTTGTTCACCGTCGTTATTGTCAGCATAACTCGGTCTATATTTTGTCCGAAAATTATGTATGTTTATTTCTTGCTTGTGGCTCTGTATTGTCAGCATAACTCAGTTAATATTTTGTCCTAAAACTTACACTCTTAGTTTATCTCTGCCGAATTTTAAACAGGCTGAAATACCACATGTTTTGTAACCTAAAAATAGGATATACTGACGCATGCAACTGTGGAGCTGGTAAAATGACAACTAAGCATTCGTTGCAGGAGTGTAAACATAGGCAGAACAGAGGAAACTACAGTGGCTTACACCGGCTCCATGCAAAGACAAACTTTATAAGATGACAGAAAGCTCTAGTTGATTGCTGCTTTCTTTGAGTATATTCATGTTGACGTCAGGTGTATGAAAAATAAGAAGGAAAAACACTTTTAAGATAGTATATCCAGTTCAATTCTGAGAATTATAAGTGTCTATTACCGCATGGCATGGACGAGACAGGAACACTGAGCTGATCCACGACTCTGGTGATCGAGTGAAATGGCGAGTCATGACCGTCCACGCTTTCCGGCATGGCACATGATTGATTGATTGATTGATTACCGCCTAAGCCTTAAGACAAGAAGTTTTTATTTGTTTAGTGATGTTCGAGAAACTTGGTATTCCATAATTTTCACATGAATGTGGCATGTCATACTTTAACTATTTCATCTGGTGTCAGTTATATGGTGTCAGTTATATGGTATAAACTATATGGTGTATTTTATATAATGTGAGCTGTTTGGTGTAAGTTATATAATCTTACCATACGCGCTTTCATATTAAAGTGTTTTAGAATTGTTAACATTTCACTTTTTAAAAGAGTGTCCATCCTCTATATAGATTTTGATTTGGGTAGTGTAAAATATTATAATATACTTTTAACAGGATTTTCACCTTACATTTAGATTTGTTTTGTTTTTCTAATGTAAATATTATTATATGTTTATGTGTGTGCAAAACTGTCCCTCTATAGATATTTTAATTCTTATGATGTAAACTATTTACAGTTTTGTTATATTGTCCCCTTCTGTAGAGATTTTTGTTTCTGTAATATAAAGTATCATTACATACTTTGTGAAAGAGTGTCCCCTCTATAGAGACTTTTGTTCTGGTAATGTAAAATATCATTATAAACGTATGGCAAGAGTGTCCACCTCTATAAATATTTTTGGCTCTTGTAAAGTAAGCTATCATTACATACTTTTTGCATGGTTGTCCCCCCTCTATAGATCTTTCTTTTTCTTTTAGCGTAAAACATCATTAAATACTTGTTGCTTAATTGCCTCCCCCCCCCCCCTCCCTCCTCTATAGAGATTTTTGTTCTAAAATGTCATTATATTCTCACAACACAAAGAAACGAAATTGTTTACAAAGGTTCTATGGCTATTCCATTACATAAGTGGAAGCTTTCACATTTTGGCCAAGTGAAGTATTATTTCCTTTTATTGTGCAATATATTGTATTTTCGTGTAAAGCTATAATAGCCTGAAGATGAGAGTTGGAAATCTCTCGAAACGTTGCTGCTAATTGTTATTTATTTGGCTTTACGTGACAGATTAAACAGGCATATTTAAAGAAAATATATGAGAGAACACAACACAGTCTGTCACCCTTGTCTATTTAAGCAAGGAAAAGTTAAGTAAATAAAGTATCTTTTGCATGTTTTGGGACGTATTGGTCACATGGTGCTAGCCCCGTTTTTATACATCAATCAGCACTCTGTGGTGTGGTCGTTATTATACAGGGTGTATTTTTACTGACTGCAGTGTTTGAAAATATTGCCGGTCCAAGTTTTGTATTTACCTATTATGTTGCATGAACTTTTCAGAGGGTGAATACAAAACTTGGACCGGCAATATTTTCAAACACTGCACAATCATTAAAAATACACCCTATACTACCCATCTTTACGACCCAGGACATTTCCTGGTACCCATTTTGGCTAGGTGGATTTGGAAACCCCAGGTTAATGTACAATAAATCTGCTTCAATTAGGGTTCGAGCAATTGACCGCCAGGCTGGCAGGTACAATTTCAAGCCACTATGCTACCGTGGGTGCCTATTCTTTTTGCGTAGGTGGACTTATTTGATAGGCAATACTTACAGTTACTGTCTGCTGCCAGTACGTGTTTTTATAACTCCCGTGTCTTGTATTTGTTTCGTATTCTGTTCATGAAGATTTTTAATAACATACGTTTAAAAAAGTTAGTTGCATATCTTTTACACGACGTCGCAGACAACAACAGCAGTTTTTGCTGTTGTGATCTCTTGGAAAGTTTACGTTCAGTGGTTTGCCATTACAGATTATGACATAGATTATGGTCGTCGCTGGGAAGAACGAAACACCCCCCTGTAATATACAAGTAAATGTGAATATTCTTAAACAAGTAAATCGGTACAATCATCTCGGAACAATCATAACATCTGATGGGAGATGTCTTGAAGAGATTAGAACAAGAATCTCCATGGCGAAATTAGCCTTTTGCAAGATGAGAAATATACTGACCAATAAAAGGATGTCAATTACTTCGAGAAAAAGAGTGTTGAGGTACTACATAGAGCCTGCACTTTTGTATGGATCTGAAGCGTGGACAATGAGCAGTCAAGCTGAAAAACATCTGATGGCTGTGAAAATGTGGTTTCTGAGTAGAATGCAAAGAATACCATGGACAGACAGAAAAACCAACGACCAAGTATTACAGGAAACAAATGAAAATCGTAAACTGATTAAATAAATTAGACGTAGACAGTCACAATATTTTTGGGCTTGTTATGAGAAAAAATAAATTGGAGAACGTGGTGACAACTGGCAGGATCGTAGGTAAAAGAACAAAGGGAAGACAGAAAAGTAAATACTGGATGGCTTGGCCACGTGGTATGGTCAAGACAGAAACACGCAGCTGATCCATGACTTTGGTGATCGAGTGAAATGACGAATCATAACAACCAACGCTTATCGGCATGGAACATGATGGATGGGTGGAGTTTGCCATTGATTTCTGAACGATCGGCACCCAATACCATTTCTTAAAAAACCAACGCTAGGCGGCCTTCTGCTAAATCTCCCCCAGCTTTATTTCGAACGCTGTATGCAGGATTACGAACTGCACCCGTAACACCTTCGCCACGGAGCAGGTGCAGAAGGTGTAAATAAAGAAATACCACGCTTCAACCATGCGGAAAAACCTGAAATTTGAGAACTGAATTTTTGTTCTGTGTAACGGCAATGAAGGCTTGGCACACTCAAAAGATGTCAGCATTAGCTTTCGACACAACAATAGCTGCCGTTTGCCTCATCGCCACCATGTGAGCCATGGGTCATGGACACTCTTGGCCAGGGGAAATATCAGATCATAAAAACTGTAAAAGTCCTATAAAATCTAGATCAGACTTGCCATTTACATAATACAACTACTTGATTTGTTATAACTGTTTTGTATGGATACGATTTTACCCCCCCCCCCCTCCTTCCCCCAACATACAGATTGATATGGGTATTGGTGTTAGCCAAAGACAGGCAGTAATTGGCGTTAGCTGACAACTAGCTTATTTCTCTGAACGATTCTCCCAATCAACATGTTTATGTTTCTCTGTTTCGTATCAACTCATAATCTGCTAGCGTCAATTACATAAACATATGCGGATGGGTTTAACTTATCACATTTATTAACGGTTATCTCCAATGAGTCATACCGGCTATTTAACTGATATCATCATCATCATCATCATCATGTGGTATCCCAATAAGTGTTAGCAGTCATGGTTCGCCATCTACGTGCACACTAGTCTCGGACCTGGTCTGTATTCTTGTCAGACTATGCCAAATGGCAAAGCCATCTAGCAATTTATCCCTTTAACTTCTGGTTGCTCTTTTCCGTCAAGTTTTGTCAGTTGTCACTAAAATGCTTTCAACTGTATTCCTCCTCAAAACGTGTAAACAATCGTAATTGTCTACGTCTAATTTCACTGATCAGTTTTGGGTGTTCATCTGTCTCTTGAAAGACTACCTAACATGTTAGTATGCCCGTCCATTATATTTATTGTATTTTTCTCATCTTGTTTGCCAATTACTCAAGTTTCACATACATACAACAGTATCAGTTCTATATAGCATTTTAACACTCTTTTTCTCATTGCAGTTTACATGTTTTAATAAATTAATATATTTTTCATTTTAAGACGCATCTTTAGACCCATTAGGGATACCAAAGTGGAGAGTGGAAAAGAAGAAGTAACAAAGACATTTATGATCTGTTTAAGCCCCCGCTAATCACTGGTATCATGAAGGCTAATAGACTACAATGGCTGGGGCATATAGAAAGAATGGAAGATAATTGTCAACAACTCAACTGACAGGCCTTATCGGGTACTTCTCACACACCCATACAAGACAACTTGCAAGTCGTGTGGGAGGCAAAATGTATGGTCCATTTTATTGCCGTTGGCTCGCTTACAAGCGGTAAACAGTCGCTAATGCAATACACAATATACAGCCACAGAATTATCTAACACAAACTGCTAACCCTATGCTAGTTCTATCTACTAGTGAACACAAAACTCCTAACGCTATTCTAAACGATGTGAACGCCTCAAGTCCAGTCTCCCGTCTGCCTAACCTCTCTCCCGTGGTTACCCACCACGCGGGGTGACCTTCACCTTCGTGCGTGTTACCTCACATCGCACTCTGCTGGCAAACGTGGCCTGTTGAGTGTCTACTCAACTGTGCTATGGCTTCACGAGGTGTGGTACTATCGTGATTAGAGTGCTAACTCTCTGAACACCGCCTGTGTGTCTCATGAGGGAGTGGCTAACCCTCTCCTATTACCTCATCTCCCCTGCCATTGCCTCGGGCACCGTATCTCCTCCTGGTCTCTTCAGGGTTGACCGCTCTCCCTGGCGGAGGGGATGTGGTCGAGTCTTTGACACACACCCACCCCTCTTGTGTTGCGTCATCAACTTTCACTCATTGGTTGTGACGCAAGAGGTTACTAAACAAAAAATTAGTGTCTCTAATTTTTGTCAAAGACTCTAGATAACCTGGCTTTGGGCATTCCAATAGACTATTAATAACTATTGTCACAATGTAGCAAAGCCTTATTTGGCTACTGGCAATCGCCACAAACTTGACTGGTTGGCGTGAGCCCCTTCTCACATGCTATATTATATTTATCAGAGGTATGTCTGAACCGGACCGTTGTCTTATAAGACCTGCCCTCACATAGTAAATTAACTTACTACCCATACAAAGTTGACTTTCTTAGGGTCAACACATGAATTATTTCATGTCCCCCATATAATATTTAACAACCATTCTACAAGAGTGTGTGCGACAGGCTTTACCTCCTTCGCTTCCGCGCGTAAGACTTTATTTCACTGTTAATTTAGTTCTTCGTTGTCTATTATGTCCCCTGGCCCCATAGTTATCTGTCTTTGATTTACAAATAGTGTACGCAATTTATATGTTTGTTTTTCTGTTTGTTTGTGTGTTTGGATGTAATAAATCTACTAATCTAATTTCTATCCTCTATTTATAAATTCTATGTGTATGTATGTTAGTTTTTTGAGTGTCATAATTTGGTTCAATGTGGCCACAAACAGGTGTATAACACTAATTCGTGACTACATTCACTTGTTATGAAACCCAAAATACTGTAATCTAAGTTCTAAACTATATTACAGACAACACATTCACACTAACACAATTTCACTAACGAAAACTTTACATTCTAACATACCATTCTAATTCTATAACTAAGTATTTAATGTGTTACCTAAATTTATTAAATTTGTTATGTTAATTATATGATATGATTATATTACTTCTTATTTTTTTCTAATCTAAGTGATGTAATCTAACTATTTAAATGCAATTGTTGTGATGTGAGTTATGTACCTTAATTAAATGGATTATGTGACCACAATTTATGTACTTTTCTAAATACTATGCTAAATAATGTTTTTAAATGCACAAAGGAATTATATGAGTGATGTTCTTAATCTAACTGGTGTAAATGCTGTATGTTACCTTATCTACTCTTTTTAATCTATTATGATGTCAAATGATGATACTAATAAATGGTAATATTTGAAAGATGGTATGGTTTCATTAAGATGGAATAAACTAACTACAATGAAACTAAGTGAAATATAACAATCTAAATGGTACTATTCATATCATAAATTTAATTTAACTTGTAATAAACTATTCTTATGTCTAAACTAATATTCTAATCTAATTTTAATGGGTTAATTACTGTACTAACTACATTATTAAAATAAATGAGAACTGTTATAGTTCCTAACCTACATCTAATTTATCACTATCTTAAAATATTATATTACATATCACAATAAGTTTATATACATAGTATTCGGTTTCCACAGGTTAGTAGTTGCCTTCATGTATGTACCATGGTTGTATAGGCATAATATAACCATACACTTTGCCTGGGTATCTGAAATACATTACACAGTCATCTTAATGTTCTCTCGGTAGTGCACGTGTAGAGTTCGCTGGTGTTGTAGCTCTGTCTTTTCGTGTCTGTAATTAAGCACTGTTCTGACACTGTTTTCTGCGGTTCATATATATGATACACCGGAATGGAGCTTAGTTGGAAATGAGCTGTCCTAGTTCACACGGTGGTATCTAAGTATAGCAGCACAGTTCTTAATCTGATGTCCACGGACACATGATAGTTCAGTGTTTTGGTACATGACTACGCCAATAATGTGGATATGTATGTAAGCTATTTTACATCTTATATTATCAGATATCCATGTACCAACCATCACTCTACATTTAACTGTTGGATTTCAGGTATTTTTACCCCAGATGGTAAAACTAGTGACCACCTGAATATCCGGTCATTTTGATGCACACTACCATGTATGACCGTGATCAGGGAGTTGTCGGTCTGGACAATGCAGTGGACATCCGTCAGAACTCGATGGAGCCTTCTCACCGTATAGATGACGCCTAGGGTTGCAACTGTGATATGGAATCTTTGGACTCAGCATGTGTGATCTTACTGCTGACGTAGCAAAGAGGATGGAAGATGCCCTCAAAAAAAAAAATTGGCCTAGTACTGCAGTGATGGAGATTCTGCTGGCATATGACCTAAGATAATAAATGAGCCTAGGATTAGGCAAGCGGAGGGATTGGAATATTTACAAAAAAGGATCTTCAATTTTGACAATGCAGGAATTAATAATGCATCTTTCACATTTCATTTCCAGAAGATTTTAAGACATTGGAAAATATATTTGTAATTTCTGAGTAATTTACTAATCCCAAAAGGTTTCTGACCTGTTTCTTTCTGTTAGACATGGTCAGATTCATAATTTTGGTACTACTTTTCGGGTCAGTCTACAGTTGGACTTGAGAAATGACATGACCCAAAAATGAATTTATTTTAGGCATAATTTGACTTTGCTGGTTTGACAGTGAGACCGAAGCGTCGCACTCTGTTAAAGGCATGTCTCAGTTTCAGTAGGTGTATTGTCCAGTCATCAGTATTCTGATTTATTCATGTGTATTTTATAAGTTCACTACATGTATGCCCCTCGTCGGATTTGCCAGTCTCACTAACTAGTGTAGTTGCGTTGTGTATGTCTGTCGTCTGATCACTTGGTGTTGGTGCAATCTGTTCGTCTGTCACTACTTCTGTCTCTTGTCTTGAAAAGTGAGGTTTCCGCATGTTGACATGGAATATCTCTAAGTGTCTGTTTATCGATATTTCATAGTCAACATGTACCATGGTTATGTGCCACTTTGAATGGTCCTTGCCATTTCGTTTGTATGGAAGTAGCCTAAATCTGTCTTGATCAAGTTCCAGATTATTTGTTTTCGCACCTTTGTTTGTGTGCTTGTGGTAGAACTGACCCTTCCTCTATCAAATGGCTTGGGTGCCAGTGTAGAGGGTTGTACTTTAGCTGTAGGATGTTTACCCTTCAACTTTTGTATCAATTGATGACAGCCATTACCAGCAAATAGATTATGACAAAATAATTTTATGTTATTGAAAAAACTTGGCCTGGCATTGCTGTATGCACGATGACCCGCACATGGTGTTTTGTGTGCATTGTTTAGCACACCTAACTGATGTTGTTCAAGTAACACCTGTTCATGGTTACTAGTAATATGACATGTAGTTGAAATGCCATTATTACGTCTAACGAACCAAGATGCATTCTTGGTCATTTTGGCTTTGCCTTTTGACAATTTTAAGTATGGAGACACATTAAAATCAGATTTCTGCTGGTGTATAAGTTTTTGTGTGTTTTTGTCATCTGTGCTGGTTGGAAAAAGCATTAGTAGTGTCTCATTTTGTAATGGGTCATGATGTTTTGAAGTGTCAACTCTGGTTGTTGCCTTAGCTGCATTTAATTTCTCCCATGCAACTATTTCTTCACTAGTACATTGTTTCAGTTGAGGTAAGCACCCCAAAATTAAATCTGTACAAGGGTTGTTAAGTATTGCACAAGTAAAGGTACCGGAAAGAAAAGGAGAATCAATACGGGCTTTTGCCAAAGGGTAAATTTCAACGTTACCCGAAAAGGTTCGGCATTTCACAGTGTCACCTGTGTAATCACCCGGACTCACTAGTTCTTTTCGAAGACCAATAAGGGTGCTGCCGCTATCCAGCAAACATTGGCATGGTACATCATTGACCATTGCATTGTGGAACACTAACTTGCCTCTGGAGGCTAATGCTGCATTCACACTCTCAGATGAGCATGGTACTGTATGTCCACATTCCAGTATTCCGTCTGCATGGAATTGGTGACATCGTTCACAGCCGTCAAAGCTTAACATATCGTTAGCAGCACACACATCCTCTGCTTGGTTAGTTGGTAAGTCACTTTCAATCTCACACTCATTCTCACTACCACTATCTGAAGAGGTGTCACTCAACATAGCGTTGTTAGCTTTCAAACGTTGGCGGCCAAGGCACTTATTAGAATAATGGCCATAAGAGGAACAAAAAAAACATTTGATTGCACGCCTGTATGCAGACCGTTTGCTTTGCTGCTTCTTGATCACATTTTCAAGATGCGCCGGATAATTCGGCGATTTGTCGCACATAGCATAAGTGTCGTGCATTAGTTGACAGTACATGCATTTGGAAACTTTTCTGTCTTTCTTATCATACTTCTGAAAAGGTTTTCTGTTACCCTGATAGTTTTTTGATTGGTCTTTGACAAAGGAAACTATCTCAGAGTCACTTGAGGTCTTAAAAATCTCTCTGTTAGAAGAAAAATATGCTGAGCCTTTTTTTTTGAACTGCTCGATGTTCTCAATGTCCGACTGCTGCAAAAACTTAGCAAAAGGAGAAGGTATAGTAGATATACACTTGTCCATAGCTATTAGGTTTTTTAATCTATCAAAGTCTTTTCCTATGTTAGCTGCTTTAAGCCACCTGTTTAGTACACTCTGCACATTTGAAAAATAATCTATAAAAGTTTCACTAGGTTTAGGTTTTAAATTTGAGAACTGAACCTGATACCCAGGGGCATCAAGTAAAAAGTGCTGCATAATCCTATCATGGATGTATTGATAGCTAGATCTAAGTTCAATAGGAATAGACTCTATTACTTTAAGGGGCTCACCACTTAGATTCTTCATGTAAATCGGAGCCCACATATCTAAAGGAACTTGGTGATATTTAAATTGATACTCTACATTCTCTGTCCAGGCAGATATGGAGTCCTCTTTACAATATGGTTTGATAATATTTTTGTATTTGTTGAACTTATTTTCCTCTTGTTGACTTCTTAGTTTAGTGGCAGAGATCTCTGCGTGTGAGTCTACATCCATGCTTTTCATCTTTAATTGTGTCTCTGATTCTACTTGAATTTGTTTTTCTTTAACTCTTGCCATTTCATCTATCTCTTTTTGCTTTAGATCTAATTCCTTTTGTTTTAATTCTTTCTCTTGATCTAATTGTTTTTGTTTCATCTCCTTATCATGTTCTCTTTCTCGTGCGAGTTCGTCCCTCTCCGCATTCTCTTTTCGTGTTTGTTCCTCTTTTGTTTCTTTAAATTTCTGATCAGCATATTGTTGTAGTTCTTTTCCTGTTAATTCTAGTTCTTTGCCTGCTTTTATGAAATCTGATAAAGTTGCCATCTTACTTTAGTACTTGGCTAACAGTGATAGGCAATGATGACTTTAATCAGTTATTTATCTTTGATATGTTATGTTTGTTCTTATCTGATCACTATCAGTTGTGCTTTCTGTTTTTACCCTGCCCAGATTTATCTTGCAGAAAAACAGAGTATACAAATATGTCAACGCGTTACAAGCTGAAAAAGAGATGCACTATTAATCAAATTGCATGACAAAATATATAAGTGTACTCAGCTTAATGTGGGAACGAAGCTCCTTTGACACAGGTCACCTTGTTTGGTACACTGGGGTGGCGACACGTTTCGTACGTAGCACACGGTATTTGGCCCACAGGTGTATGTGCACAGCTGTTGTTTGCCCTCTGATATATAGGGCAGCAGTAAACACGCCTACTAAACGATATGATTTACTCGACAACTAAGGACAATGACTTAGACAATGACAGACTTACGAACACCTAGAATATGTATTAATTAATTTTAATGTCAATGTCCTGTTTTTGTTTTAAACAATAATTGCCTTTCGTTACTAACCTAGTTAATTTCTGTAAACGTTGTGCAGCTAAGTATCAGATGCTTAGCCCGAAAATAGTTCCATCGTGACGATAAGCAAAGAGAAAATAGACCCAAAAATGAATAAATGCTTGTAAAGAAATCAAAATAACATAATAATGTGTCAACAAATAAATATATTCATTTAGTAACTTAAATAAGTAAATAATAAACAATATACAGCACAGATTCAGGCGGGCCGCCGCTAAGCGATCTTGTAAACACTCGACTGCTTTATGCTAATGACGCAGAACAACTGTCTGTCAATCACTCTACGTCATCGCGCAGCGCTATTTTTAGATCTCAAAAATCAATATTGTCGGCTGCCTGTGTATTCCTGCGCCGTGAATCATGTTTGGTGCTTATTCAAGAATAAATTGGTAAATATATGAATAAATATAAGAAAATAAGAATATTAATACTTACAGCTTCGAAGAATACATGATTTCATTCAATAAATATATCATAAACACAATTAAACACTATTTTGTCACGATAGGCATATTTCTAGCTCGCAAATTCTCCTGTCTGCACAAATTATCGTTACTACAAAAATTAAACCTTAGTCTGGAGCCCGTGGATGAGTGGATTAGCTTGAACTTTTCGTTCAAGCTTCACTTCTTGACACCACAATTACCCTTTTACTGTGGGTATTAGCTTGGCGCTTTCGTCCAAGCACCACTTTCTGACACCACAATTACCCTTGCCTGTCAACAACTCAACTGACAGGCCTTATCGGGTACTTCTCACACACCCATACAAGACAACTTGCAAGTCGTGTGGGAGGCAAAATGTATGGTCCATTTTATTGCCGTTGGCTCGCTTACAAGCGGTAAACAGTCGCTAATGCAATACACAATATACAGCCACAGAATTATCTAACACAAACTGCTAACCCTATGCTAGTTCTATCTACTAGTGAACACAAAACTCCTAACGCTATTCTAAACGATGTGAACGCCTCAAGTCCAGTCTCCCGTCTGCCTAACCTCTCTCCCGTGGTTACCCACCACGCGGGGTGACCTTCACCTTCGTGCGTGTTACCTCACATCGCACTCTGCTGGCAAACGTGGCCTGTTGAGTGTCTACTCAACTGTGCTATGGCTTCACGAGGTGTGGTACTATCGTGATTAGAGTGCTAACTCTCTGAACACCGCCTGCGTGTCTCATGAGGGAGTGGCTAACCCTCTCCTATTACCTCATCTCCCCTGCCATTGCCTCGGGCACCGTATCTCCTCCTGGTCTCTTCAGGGTTGACCGCTCTCCCTGGCGGAGGGGATGTGGTCGAGTCTTTGACAATAATAGGGAAACAAAACTCGCTTACACTCAGGAAATAAATGACCGTAGACCCCGAGGTAGACCAAGAAGACGGTGGAGAGATAATATATATACAGACCTACAAGCACTTGGAATCAACGACTGGCAAGAGAAGGTCAACCAGAGAGACGAATGGAGACGGATTGTATCTGCAGCAAAGAACCTCAATGGCTCGGAACGCTGAAGAAGAAGAAAAAGAAGATTTTTCATTTTGCCAAAGGTAACTTTTACCAATTTCTTTGACGGTGGGGTCAGTTATTTTAACAAGCCACTGTTTTGTGCTTCTACTTGTTGTAAACAGTCTATCTTTATTGTTAACTCTATGAACTAGGTCATCTGATATATGCTGTAAATGAAATGACCATTTTCAAATACATTTTCAGAATTCCTTAATGATAAGAACATATATTTGCGAGACGGGAGCCACAACAGGATAGAAGTCAGATGTGTGTTTAAGAAGTCATCAGAATGGGAGAAAACCCAGCTATAACTCTCGAATCATATTCTTGCCGACGCCGTAGTAACAGAATGCCACTTAAAATAGTTGGTCACGTTTGTAGAAAGGGAGACGATCAGATACCATGAACAAGCACAGAAGGTCAAGACCCAGGGACCTTGACATCCGGAAGTACACAAGATTCGCCGGAAGAACAGTGGCTGATTACTAGAGAGCATGGCTGCAAAAATGTCACAATAGAAAAAGATGAATGGGGTGTAACATCTGTATGATTTCTACACCCCAATGGTGAATGAGAAGAGCTGAGTAAAAGTGTTGAAGAGTATATTTTCCCTTGTTTTCCGATAAAGATATTATTAATTGCTATTTAGCAGAATTAATTCATTGCACAACGTGTCAGTTATACTTCCATACTGAATACTGTAAATGGATATAGATGTTTTAGTCTGCATATTAATACACTATTTACTGGAAATAAAAAATAATACTAATTAACTACAGTAGTAAAATGTTAACTATGTGTCTCAATTTAATTGTTGATGAGTAATTTTTCAGTAACATTTTCAAGGAAAACTGATCATCGCTGAGAAGGAGAGACAGAAAAAGTAATTGAGCCTGTCGCGGTTCATGTTTGCCTGCGTTCTTCAAACGTCCCCTCGTCTAACATTCCACGAGTAGGAGATACAGGAAGGGAAATTCACGAGCACCCAGAAGATGGAGGATTTTCTTTAATTGTGAGCTAACTAGATTATCGGGAGACTATGTTTGCTAACCTTCTCCGGGCAGCACTCGTCACGTGAGTTTTAATCAAGTTCTGTAGCGAACGAGAGGACAGAAGAGAGATTTTCCTATCAAGGAAGATCTTTCAACGGGTGGCTGAAGTTCAAATACAGAGCCAGGAGTATCGAAAAGAGAGACAGCCTGGGGTGCCAGTTGCGGTTAGTAAAGATCGCTTGCAAGGAAGTAAAATTAAAGTTGCATTGACGTCGACAGCGACAGCATCAGCATAGATGAGATGATGTGATTTTGTTCAATACACTCTCTGCAGTATTAGTGATTTTGTGTAGCTTTGTACGAAAACGATTTCATATCACCGATGGTACATTTTTTTCACTTATTTTGTTGCTTTGTGATCTTCATCTATGGTTCTAAATGCAACAGAAAAGCTAGTTGTTTTTGAAGAGGTAAATAAGTGTAAATCATTGGTGTATTGCAGTACGAGAAATGAACAACCCATGAGTGAGTTATTTTGTGTACTCCTCGCAAGTTTAATTATGAATTTAAAACCAATCAATAGCTCATAAACAGAACTACTATCCATACTTCATCATCATCATCATCATCATCATCATCATCATCATCATCATCATCATCATCATCATCATCATCATCATCGACATCATCATCATCATCATCATCATCATCATCATCATCATCATCATTAAGTGCCATGCCAGCTGGCGCAGGCGTTCACGTCTCTTCACATAACTCAGTCTTTGGTGTCCTGGATCAACTCTGCTGCTCCATGCCACCATCGCAATCCATCCAGCATACATTCTCTTGATCGGCCCCTACCCCTCTCCCCCTTGATCTTTCCAGTCATCTCATTGTTTTCCAATGTCTCTCTTCTAATAACATAACCAAAGAAAGCTTTTTGTCTCTTTCTTATTGTATATAATTTTCTAGTTCCATTAGCCTCTTTCAGGCAATCGTCGTTAATTGATCTGGCAGTAATTTCCATACTTATGCTGTCCATGTTATGTAAGTTGTAATCCATACATTAATAACATTAATAACATTAGATATGCAGATGATACAGTATTAATTGCAGACAATGCGCAGGACCTGCAACAATTAGTAGATGCGGTTGTTGTACACAGTGAGCAACTGGGGTTAGAATTAAATTGTAAAAAGACTCAGGTTATGGTCGTCACTAGGAAGGAAGAAGTGCCACAATGTAATATACAAGTAAATGGAAATATTCTTCAACAAGTGAATCGGTACAATTATCTTGGAACAGTCATAACATCTGATGGGAGATGCCTTGAAGAGATTAGAACAAGAATCGCCATGGCGAAAGTAGCCTTTAGCAAGATGAAAAACATTCTGACCAATAAAAAGATGTCAATTGAAACGAGAAAAAGAGTGTTGAGGGGATACATAGAGCCTGTTCTTTTGTATGGATGTGAAACTTGGACAATGAGCAGTCAAGCTAAAAAGCATCTGAAATCTGCAGAAATGTGGTTTCTGAGGAAAATGCAAAGAATACCATGGACAGACAGAAAAACCAATGACCAAGTACTACAGGAGACAAATGAACATCGTAAACTGATTAGAGAAATTAGACGTAGACAGTCAAAATTTTTTGGACATGTTATGAGAAGAAATGGATTGGAGAACTTAGTGACAACTGGCAAGATCGAGGGGAACAGACCAAGAGGAAGACCGAGAGGAAAATACCTGGATGGCTTGGCCACATGGCATGGACGAGACAGGAACACTGAGCTGATCCACGACACTGGTGATCGAGTGAAATGGCGAGTCATGACCGCCCACGCTTTCCAGCATGGCACATGATTGATTGATTGAATCCATACTTATATATTTAAAAATACCAGTGACACGTTGAATTATACGTAGTTAACAGATTCAGTGCCGAACAAAAAGTAGGTTTGGACCACACACTAAAAAAAACAACCAATGACATGGCTGAAAATGGGAGGTAGGGGTGTGTCACAGTTATGACTTAAATGTTGTTAATAAGGTAGCATACATGTTGTATTATAACGCAGTGACAACATATTGGCTATATATAAGCCCATGAAAGTTACGGGTAAGATTAAACATCCCTTGACACTTAATCAGTTAGGATTCAACCATATATGTTACCACTACATTTCACCGTGTACACATTATTGTGGGAGCAATGTCTGAGAGGTTAGAGTGTCCGACTCAGAAGGTACGGGGCGCGATCTCAGCTTATAGCTGGGCATTTCCCCCAAGAAACATTGGTATCTAATGATATCACGCATCCCCAGATCTCTTGGGTAGTTTTGTGTGTTGCGCTCCCCCGCTTTGAACTCAAGCGTAGTCCATTAGCACTACTTCTAGTGCTGGATTGAATTTTGCGTGTGGATTAGCTTTCCATGATAAAAGTTTCCCTCGCCATCAGGCGAACCCACTCCGACTTCAGCATGGCCGACTGGATAAGAGCGCGCGTTCTTAAACATCCGGTGTGCTGATGCCGAAGTATCGGATTCAACCCCTACACCGGTCAGTTAGACTAAAATGTTGACTTCTCATCTTTGACTTGTGGACGTAATTTACAAGTACCTCTGAAGTCGGAGTAGATTTGCATGCAGATGGCGAGGGATACTGGTAGTAGGGGACAGCTAATCCACACGTAAAAAGCAGTCAGGTGTCCTAGAATTAGTAGCACTTGTGTGGACTATGTGTGATTTCAAAGCGAGCGAGCGCCAAAATAAAAATAAACAGTGAAATTGATGCTACTAGAGACACATAGAAGGAACAACGTAATGAGTGCTACAATTATGGGAAGTGAATGCTACGATTACAGAATGTCATGCCAGGGTACCATGTTTTCAACTAATGAAGAGTATAAGAGAATATAAGAGCTTTCTGGCTTCAGCGCTTTACACACGTTGACAGCATACGCATAAACACGACCTGTATGATGTAGCGAGTATGTTTGTATTTAGTTATGTTGTTTGGCTTGTTTGTTTTTGTTGCTGTTATTGTTTCTTTCTTTCTTTCTTTCTTTCTTTCTTTCTTTCTTTCTTTCTTTCTTTTTTTTTGGAGCTTTCCATTCAGTTCGAAACTACTATTCATAATTTAGATTAGTTTTGCTGTAATGTATCTCCAAATTATTCCCCCCCCCCTTCTTTTACCCCGCTCAGTCTTCTCTCTCTCTCTCTCTCTCTCTCTCTCTCTCTCTCTCTCTCTCTCTCTCTCTCTCTCTCTCTCTTCTCTCTCTCTCTCTCTCTCTCTCTCTCTCTCTCTCTCTCCCTGTCTGTGTTAGTAGTTTCCATGAGAGTGCTGTTCGTCCATCGCTTTATATCTCCCCGCTTATATCCTTGCCTACCCCAGCCTTGCCTAATCTACTTGTCCTTCCAGTATTGGTTTTATACAAGAGTCATGTCTTTTAATGTGGCCACAATATTTTACTTGTTCTTAATTTCTTCCCCCATAATTTACACCTTGTCTAGGATCTCTGAGTGTATTTGTTTCCTCCCCTCCGCCCATTAAATGCTACCCCCCCTCTCTCTCTCTCTCTCTCTCTCTCTCTCTCTCTCTCTCTCGCTACTCCCCCTCTCTCTCTTGCTACCCCCTCTCTCTCCCTCTCTCTCTCTCCCTCTCTCTCTCTCTCTCTTGCTAACCCCTCTCTCTCCCTCTCTTGCTACCCCCCTCTCTCTCTTGCTACCCCCCCCCCCTTCTCTCTCGTATATTTACATTTCTACGACCCCAATAAAATCTTATAATCACTTCTTCTGTGCGTTTGCACCATACCGTAGTAGTGAGTGTTTAAATTAAATACATATAAATATTGTCATTCTTAATTTATTGTTTGCATTTATATATTTTATATGTTTTTCGAGTTGTTGAATGCATATGTTTTGCTATTTCAATTCTCTGTTACTTTCTGTTTCACTTCTGACGTTCTCTATGATTTCATCGCCAGGCTACGAGAAACTGTTATTTCGCTTCAAATTAGTGGTGAGCTAGCCTATTTGCCACTAAAGACTGATTACGTGAATTATCAGGTCAATGCATTAGGCGCTTCATTTGGCATTAGTGCAGTCCTCCACAGAAAACTGGTCCATTTAGCTTGCACCACAAAGGAAATTCCCAATAAAATACTATATTGTATGTAACGTCAGCGGCGGACGGCAAGTGGACCCCCTTTAAATACCAGTTAGATAGATTTATTTTACAGGACGTCACAGTTAACCACAACATTTTTGGCTGTTCATGATTTCTTGGCAAGTTTATGTTCCATAGTTTGCCGTTGCTTTCTGAACGACCAGCTCTCATACCATTGTATGAAAACCATACGCAAAGCGGTCTGCCGCCAAATAGCCCGCAGCTGTGTTTAGAACGCGGTATGCGGAATTACGAATTGCGTACGTAACATCTTCGCCACAACGAATAATTAGACAATATGTTTACAATGTTATTGATTGATTGATTGATTGATTTAGGAATCGACATCACAGCATTCGGGGCATTCCCATAAGTGCTCCGTCCCCATCCTCAGTAGCCAGCGAAGAGTTCCAACACTAATAGTACCAGTAGCAATCTGATTATAAGTCCGTCTCGCCTTTCCTCTGAGCGTTAAGCGTCGGCCAGATCCCCAATGTTAATTTACATTTTTACAATTTACAATTTACAGATTTACAATGTTAATGGCCTTTTAGTCCCGGCAACCAATATATGTAGACCCAGGCCGCCGCCATTGCGTAGACGGCTTCTACATACAGAGCAATACGAGGGGATGTTGCCGGGGCCCATAAGGGAAGCAAAGAATAGCAACACTGTAGCCTACCACGCATGTCGTAAGAGGCGACTAAGGAGGCTTGATGGTTCCGTCGCCCTGCTACTGAGTGAGTGCGTGGCGCGACACTGTGAGCTATGAGTTTCGTGTGAAGTGCTGTTGAATCTGCCCAAGTTTTTATTTTTAGAACGTGACTGCATGTTCGGAGCGATGGCAGGTGGCTATGTCCCAGAGTTGACCAGTTTTTGCCTTATGCAGAAATGCGTGGCTGCTGGGCTTCTGATTGACTGCCACTGCCGTCGGTGATGAACTGTATGTTCGTGGACTGTGTATGTGAACATCTAGGAAACATCCAGATAGGAAAATGACTGCCGATTCCATCAGAGATGAATTGGGTGTTTCGTGGGGGACTGGTGTGTTGACATTCTGGCGGCGGCATTATGCGCAGTGTATCTGTGCGGGCTGTTGTTTGTCGAGACTCTTGTCTTTTCCACTTTTCACATTGGGCAGTGGGGAGCGTTTCGTGTGATATTCACTGGCACAGGAACGGAGCATAATGGGTACGACCCGTTGCTGTGAAGTTGGAACTGCGACTAACTAACTAACTAACGAGGGGAAGTCCATAAGTACGTCACAAATGGCTGTAGAAAAATAACTAACTATGATAACTACTTGACACCAGTTTATTTTTATACATGCACTGTCCCTTAATTTCCCAACGAAATTTCCACCAACATTGATGCACTTATCCCATCGTTTTATCAGTCTTCCCAAACCGGCTGCATATAACTGCGTGTTCTGTTTTCTAAACCACGTTTTCACTTCACATTAAACTTCGGCGTCATTCGCGAAATGTCTCCCGCCAATGTGGGTTTTCAGTGGATCAAAAAGGTGGAAATCGCTAGGGGCTAAGTCGGGGCTGTAAGGTGGATGTTCCAGAACTTCCCACCTTAGTTGGTTAATTTTCTCCTGAGTTAATCGAGCCGAATGTGGTCTGGCATTATCATGAAGAAGCAACACTCCTCTAGTCAGCAGTCCCAGAAATTTCAGTCGATCATGAATTATGCTGTATGCTGAACCACGCTAGCACCCTATTGCAGATGCTACAGAGTCTATCGTTACTCGCCTGCCACCTCTAATCATCTCCTCCACCCGCTGCACGGGTGCTTCTGTTGCAATCTCAACAGAACGACCAGATCAGATGTAATCAACAATTTTAGAGCGTCCTTGAGAAAATTTTTCTAACCAGCTATGCACTGTTTTACGGGACAAACATTTGTCAGCATAAACAGGAAGCATTTCCTTATGAATTCCTTTGCAGGCAGTCCTTTTGCTCACAAAAACGCATAACAGCATGTTGCTCTTTGGCTGTACACTCCGTAAGCGCAGTCGCCATTTTTTTTAATGCGCTGCTCATGCGCATGAGACACCTAGCGCCACCGGGAACGGGAATATAAAGTTCGTTGTTACTGTCACCTAATGACACCTGTAGAAAACACCAACTACATTTACCTGCCATCCCACATAACTGTATGACTTACTTATTGACTCGCCCTCCTATTTCCTCACTGATACTGGTTTGTAATTGACGGAATCTGTTATTTTTGAAATGATCATTATTCACCTCTACTATTTCGCCCCAGAACACTGAACAAACATTATAATGCGGTAGAAATAGACATTCCAGATCATTAAATTTCATTTATATACAAGCTGGAATTTAAATTTCAGTGTACTGTAGATAAGATATCACATTAATGCATGTATCCCTTACATACACGTAATTCCCCAGATATAGTCCTCAGACTAGCCTAAGTTTTCTATGTTCGTTTCTTACAGCTCACATCTAATGGAAAATCCATAGCCTGTTTTTCTTAGCAAAGAATATCAAGCTATCATGTACATATATGGAAGAAAAATTGAGGGCCACGAGTTATTCCTTCTTTTTTCCTCCCAGTGTAAATATAACGAACCACCACCAGCGAAAATTGATGGCCATTAGCTAGGCTTTGGAATGAATGATGATATTCGGCGATAAGCTCAATACAGCCCCTTTTACCCAGCTTCGCAAAATGGTCAGAATCAACAGCAGTTATAGCAGCAAATAGCATGGCCAATATTTGTCTGCGGTGAATCCTACACAAATGACCGCGACAAGATATCGGAATTTGAGCGGTCTGTAAATTTATTTTTGTGACTCCCTTAAAAGGGTTCTGGATTTTTATCCCTATTGAAATCGCGATTTAGAAACTAGCCATTTGGAAAATGGGACGTGAGGCAGTGAAAGTTGCTAAGGCTTGAGTACCGAATTTTTGTTCTGTGTGGCGACGTTAAGGTTTGGCGCATTCAAAAGTTGTGTCAGCAGTATCGCTCTACACGACAGCAACTGCTATTGATCTGATCACCACCGTTTGAGGCACCGAACATGAACTATCGGTGAATGAAAATAACTGAACTATTATAGAGTTGACTGCCAGCGTTGTTAATGAGAAATTTAGAGGAAAGGGGAAAAACGACTGTCTACGTCCTCTGTACTTAGGGTTTAACAAGCTGTCAAGGATCGTGGATAATTCATACCTACTGGGCTGACATAGAAGGTCAGTTTAGAGTTGCTAAACTAAATCATGAAGACGGTGACTTGAAACTAACGACCACAGACTGGCAAGGCATCCCTCTCTTTCCAGCACCCGATTTACCAGGCTAGATCGTCGACCCCCAGGCCCATACAGATGGGGGAATATGAGGCAAGCACACATGAACTATTTCGAACTTGCATCAAGATGGATGTTTAAAAATGAAATGGACTCCACGGTCCACTTAGCCTGAAGCCAGGACATGTCTTGGGAAGTAAAGGCGATCGCTGTGATCGCATCACCCATCCAGTGTCGGTTGGTCTATACACATGTGGGGCTAGTGCACCGCGCCGTGTCAATGGGTTCATTAATTTGCTTGGGACGCAGAGGTGTTTCCAAGGCACCAGGGCCGGGATCTATACTGGCCAAGACCTGCTGACACGTCCACGCCGTGCGTCCTGGGCAACAGGTCCCTTCGGGGACCTGGCTAACATCAGTAGGATCGATGATTCCTCCGAAGCCGGAGAGTATCTGCCTGCATGGCGAGGAACCACTAGTCTGCACATCAATAAGCCAGACATGGGACAACGGATACTCACGCAAACCTCAGATCCTGTATGACATCACATTGATGTTGGACAACAGGATGTATTCATCCGACATACAGGAATTCACGCTGGAGTTCACAGCCAGCGAACACAAGCAAGCATTAATTTGCTTGTATAGGATGTATTTTTAATGACTGTGCAGTTTTTGAAAATATTGCCGTTCCAAGTTTTGTATTTACCTATTATGTTGTATGAACTCCACAGAGGGCGAATACAAAACTTGGAACCGCAATATTTTCAAAAGCTGCACAGTCATTGAAAATACACCCTGTATTAACTATTTGTCGCCGGAGCTGTGGTGAAGGTGTTACGAACGCAGTTCGTAATCTCGCACGCAGCGTTTGAAACACAGCTGCGGGAGATTTGGAAGCAGACTGACTGCGCTAATTTTTTTACATGACTGCCAGTCGTTCAGAAAGCAATGAAAAACTTTTTTTTTTTTTTTAAATTCTCATATCCTTTTACAGGACATCATTGTCAACAGCAGCATCTTTCAGCTGTATGTTGATTTCTTGGCAAGATTACGCTCAGTAGTTTGCCATTGCTTTCTGAGCGGCCGGCTCAGTTATCCCGCAAGTCACCAGCGGGGGATGAACCGCTACCAGTTCTCGCCCGCTACGAGACTGTGCGTGATAAACGGGATTACGGAGAAAGGGGTGTAACCCCTCGGCCAGAGAGACCGGCAATGAAAAACTACTGGACGTAAATTTGCCAAGAAATCACAAATACCCAAAAGCTGTAACGATTTTTAAATATGCTTGCTTGCTTGTTTGTGTTCGTTGGCTTGAGCTCCAACGCGAAGTCCTGTATGTCGGATGAAGGCATCCTGTTGTCCAACATCAGTGTGATGTCATACAGGACCTGAGGTTTGCGTGAGTATCCGTTGTCCCATGTCTGGCTTATTTATGTGCAGACTGGTGGTTCCTCGCCGTACAGGCAGACACTCTCCGACTTCGGAGGAATCATCGATCCTACTGACTTTAGCCAGGATCCCGAAGGGACCTGTTGCCCAGGAAGCTCGACGAGGACGTGTCAATAGGCTTTGGCCAGTATATAACCCGGCCCTGGTGCCTTGGAAACACCTCTGCGTCCCATTTTAAAATATGAAAACGATATATATATGTGTGTGTGTGTGTGTGCGTGTGTGTGTTGGGTGTGGGTGTGTGCATGTGTAAGACAGGCCACGATTCTGTATTTTTTTAACAGGCACTGAAACAGATGTCAATCAACAATGAATAGGCACAAAGAGAACGAACAAAGACTAAATTATAAGTAAAAACATAAAGAAAACAAGTAAAATGACAACAACAAAAAATATAAAATTAATTTAATTATTGAAATGTTAACAATTGCAAATAAATACATTTGGCCAAGCACATTCATGTTTGCGTACATCCACTAATTTTGTTTCTTTAATTTTATTTATACATTTGCACTGTTATTTATTCATACTGCTTTTTATAACAAAAGCTTGCTTTTCTGTGTACTATTGTGAGTTATCAATTAAGAATACTCTTTGTGAGGCGACGATTGTCCACACCGTGTGCATCACCAGACCAATGCTATGATGATACATTTGGCTGTACATGTCGGCTGGGACAGTTCAATGTTTGCCAGGTGCTTCTTACAAGAAATGCTACAAGATACCACATGGAGTTACTTGTAAAGAGGAAGACCGTTGTCTAAGATTGGCTACACTATGCAACAGTTCAGATTCCCGCTTTAATACCGAGAAGCAAAAACGATCACCCGCAGTCAATAACCCCCCCCCCCCCCTTCCCCTTTTTATTTTATTCTCTCTCCCCCCCCCCCCCTCCCAGTGGAAGAAAGCGCATACATGGAAACAAACTCGACTCAATCCATCAATCCCAAAGGCAAAAGCAAACTGCCATCTTTAGCCTAATAACCGACCGCTGCAGACTGGGCCGTCTGTACTGTTTCAATGTATGCCTCACACATGAATGTCCTCTCGAGCTCGGACAAGTCCTTTAGAACAGTCCAACCTCCATAGATCTACGATACCAAAAGTGATAAATAGATGGAGAGAGGAAGCACACGTTAAAGGGCTTCCTCACTAATGGACGTCATCTTGGCAACAGGGCTGCAGAAGACCAATGACCTGAACGCTGAGGAAGAAGCCGTAGGATATCACGTAGGCACCAAAGAGGACAGGTTCAAGTTGAATTGAGATTTTTGCTAAGAAGGTGTCACTTTTACTTATCAATGACTAGCTGACCCTGCCCGGCTTCGCCCAGTCCCTGGTGGGAAGCATCTCATTTAATTCATATAAGTAGTCATATAAGTTCCCGTTCCCGTTACCGACTATCTGTCTGTCTGTCTGTCTGTCTGTCTGTCTGACCCGGCCCGACATCGCCCAGCTCCTGGTGTGAAGCATCTCATTTAATTTATATAAGTAGTCATATAAGTTCCTGTTCCCGACTGTCTATCTGTCTGTCTGTCTGTCTATCTGTCTGCCTGACCCTGTCCGGCTTCATTAAATTCATACAACAAAAAAAAAATGTAACTTAAAAGAACGTTCTACCACACACCATCCATTATTTTTAATGAAAACTCTTTCTAATCACCTGCATGACTACAGTAACTTCTTAAGCAAAAAAAGATGAGTTACAATGTTATGCATTGTGCATCATTTTTATGAAAACTTTGAAAATGCCTTACAGATTGTATCATTATTTATTATAACTCATATGCCGGTACATAACTATGGACAAAGAGTTTATAAATCTTTGAAAACGATGCCACAATATGACTATAAGTTATACAGAAAAGTTATGCCCCTTGAAATAACTTTTACAGAGTTAGGTCCCCTGAGATATATGAAATTATGATGAAAAATGAAAAATGAAATAATACTGAGTAAGCAGGCGATTTCACACTAACAAAATATCACAGTTGACAGCTCTGGAATGAAAGGAAGGCGTGTAGAAAATTTCATCTCAATCGGATGGGCCGTTCGCGAACAAATAAAGGACATACATACATACATACATACATACAGAGATACGCACATCCTAATTTATATATAAGATAAACAGACGATAACATTAAGGCATATAGGTGTTCTGTACAACTAAGTCTCTCAATATTAATTTTTAAAATGCATTTCCTTTACAAGACGTTGCGATAAACCCCAGCTTGATTTTCTAGGCAATTTTACGTTCACTAGTTTGACATTGCTTTCAATATCAATAATTAAAGGGTGTATTTTTAATTACTGTGGGGTTGTTGAAAATATTGCCGTTCTAAGTTTTGTATTCACTTTTTATGTTGCATGAACTCTACAAAGGGTGAATACAAAACTTGGAACGGTAATAGTTTCATAAATGCCACAGTCATTAAAAATACACCATAAATAAACAAAACATAACTGTGTTAGGTATACAATACACTAACATGCATATTCAGAAACTGTAGTGTAACAGTCGTCTCATCAACTTGTTGCATGAACTCACTCTCTTCTAGTTATTACTTTAACCAATCACTTTAACCACTCCTTTATAGCTGCGGCGAAAGTTTATTATTCGTAATCCCGCATACAACGTTCGAAAAGCAGCTGCTGGCGATTTGGCAGCAAAACGCCTAGCATTGGTGTTTATAAAAAATGGTATGAGTGCCGGTCGTTCAGAAAGCAATGGCAAACTTGCCAAGTAATCACAAAGAGCCAAAATTGTTGGGTTGACTGCGACGTCCTGTGAGGGATATGCAACTTACTTTTTATAGTTATTACTCTAATCACTCCCTTCTAGCCTATTACTTTAACAAATTACTTTAACCACTACCATATATTTATTACTTTAACCACTTCTGTCCAGACCATCCGTTACACCGTCTCATCACTTCAGTAAGTTTGCTTCATCTTGGCTCTTTCAAGCATTTATTACTTTAATGTTTCTTTAACTTTGAATCAACACATTCTGGGAATGAAAGCGATAAAACACATACTTATATCTACGACCAACTGCTTCAGAGACTTTAATAACTTTTGTGTAATTGTTATCTATAATTAAATGAACGTAATTATACAACTCGTTCAGAACGCAATGGCAAACTACTGAACGTAAGTAAGCATGACAAGAAATCACGAAAAGCCAAAAAAATAAAAAAATAAATAAATAAATTCTGAGATTGACTGTGACGTAATGTGAAGGATATGCAACTTGATAACTTTTAAATATACAATAAATAATTGTCAGATAATTTTAACATTTATGAAAACGAATCGACTTTCTCGTTTACAGAGCTGGTACTATCAGTTAAGTTCAATTATGCCCCTCTGTGTCTCGGCGCTTCTGCTTTCCATGACAAATGATTCTGAAATAGAAAAATAAATAACTGAGAACTGCAATGTTTTGTTATGAATGGCATGATGTTTTGATGCATAAGAAATAACGCAAGTAAAGTAAAGGACTCAGTTTTATCCCTTCAAGCATTTTTGATATATTTAACAGGGTGTATTTTTAATGACTGTGCACTTTTTGAAAACATTGCCGTTCCAAGTTCTGTATTTACCTATTATGTTGCATTGTGTTGCACGAACTCCACAGTAGGTAAATACAAAATTTGGAACGGCAATATTTTCAAAAACTGCACAGTCATTAAAAATACACCTTATACTAGCCTCAAATTTTTTTAGACAAATCGGCACTCGATGGTTGAAGTGATCAATATCTCAACGCAGCCTTTACTGCCGCGGGAGTTTCCTGGTCCCATTGTTGGCTGTTTTGATCTGGGAGTCTCATCCAATGCCTTGCCGGCTGACGTAGGTGTTCATGCTTCTCCGCAAATTGCGATCTCCAACGGTATGTGTGAATTCGTGTGTTGACTTCCTTCCGTGTCATGACACAAGACTGTCAAGAATTTTTTTTTTCACACTGTCTTCCCCTATCTCTCTTTTCACAAATCTTTCCGGTTGTCACATGTTGAAGTTTTTGTCTTCTCATAATGTCAAAACAATGTTTTCCGTAGTGAATTTGAATAACGAACACACAAACAATGGACTGCACGATTTATTGCCTGGCATATTTTGCTGCATCTCGTCAGGTACATACTGCAGAACTCACACAACATAAAGTAAATTAACTAGATAAATCCTTCAAGCTCAAATATACACATGTTCGCATAGTAATGTCAATTGTCTACCACGGTAATTTTAAACTGACTAACATGCCTTTCTGTTTGCACAAAACTGGCCTATGAGATTAATCATTATGGCTTCTGAAAACTTTAACACGCGACTATTTTGTGTGTTAAACAATACGCGAAAGGCACTGTATCTATCAATGACATGGTCGCTTTCCAACACATGCCTAGCAATTGATGAAGCGGGGATTTTCCGGTGTGTCGGCCATCCTAGGATCCCATCGCCTGTGTGTAGTATTTTGTCAATCCATTGAGGTATGTGTTCAGCAACTCTGTTGTTCAACTGCCATTCTGTTCTGCCGATGTAGGTAGACTGGCACCTACATGTGAATTGGTAAATACAATTGTATTTGGCGTACAGGGGAACAGGTTCTTTTACTGCTGGGGTGGGAATATGTGTGGTTCTGTGCCTAATAACTGGAGTTGCAGCACAGAATGTTCGGCCGGCTGCTTTAATGAGCCGGCCCTCTAGACGTTGCATTAGGTAATCCCCTCGAAAGGTTAGCTGGATAAATACCTTGAGTTTAGGGACTGTAGTTTCACACCTGTCCAGTACAAACAGGGCTTAGTACGGACCCTCTTTGATCATTCTAGGAAGATATGCACCCAGGACACACTGGCAGAAGAATTTGAAACTCTTTTTAGAATGTCTTAAAACTGAATGAGTACTCCACAGGAATTATAATGCGCCACTGCCAACAGCCCAAACCAAAATCAGACGAAACTACAGTCCCTGAACTCAAGGTATTCTCTCAAGGATTGACAAAATACTACACACAGGCGATGGGATCCTAGGGAGACCGACAAACCGGAATCTCCCCGCTTCGTCAATCGCGAGGCATGTGTTGGAAAGCGGCTATGTGATTGATAGAGACAATGCCTTTCGCGTGTTGTTTAACACACAAAATATTCGCTTGTTAAAGTTTGCAGAAGCCATAATGATTAATCTATATAGGCCAGTTTTGTGCAAACAGAAAGACACGTTAGTCAGTTTAAAATTACTGTGGTAGACAATTGACATTACTGTGCGAACTTGTGTATATTTCAGCTTGAAGGATTTATCTAGTTAATTTACATTATGTTGTGTGAATTCTGCAGTATGTACCTGACGAGATGCAGCGAAATATGCCTGGTTATAAATCGTGCAATCTATTGGTTGTGTCTTCGTTATACAGATT
Organism: Cepaea hortensis; assembly: GCA_963921405.1. Taxonomy (NCBI): domain Eukaryota; kingdom Metazoa; phylum Mollusca; class Gastropoda; order Stylommatophora; family Helicidae; genus Cepaea; species Cepaea hortensis. The sequence continues at coordinate 52,225,412 of OY992881.1, forward strand.
CTCGTAATGTGGTCAATAAATTATGACTGCTTCTTTCTGATGTGTGCGATAGGTTGTCTTTGCGACTTAGCTTCCCTCAAAATGTCCAGATTGTTCATTTTGGCTGTCCTTTAATTTTCAGAATGTTTATGTAAAACCACATCTTCAAGGCCTCCATGGATTTGTTGTGCATGTTTACTAATTGTCCATGATTCGCAACTGTATGTTAGAAAACGCAAAGAAGAAGATATACATAGGGGAAAGCACGCGACGAAATTCTCTATTTATCACAATAATTAGTATCAGTCCGTTTCTTCCTCTTCTTCTGCGTTCATCCGGCGTTTTTTTTCCCGGACGTGATTGCGTTGTGCCTGTTTACAGCAGAGATGCGTTCTTGCGCCGTTAGGCCGACACATCCGACTTCTGCGAGCATTTGTTGACCGGGTTAACCTTCCCGGGGGTATCAGTCTGTTTGAGAAGAAATATTTTCATTTCACATGGATTACTTCATAAAGCGCCCCTGTCTTCCTCTAAACACCAAGCTAGAAGAAAAGCAGCACACTGCATGAATTCCGCAGCACTGGCGAGGGTTCCAGTGTGTGTCTGTGTACAAGGATCATACATTTCTTACATGTCCTTATTGTGGATAGGTTTTATAGTTTTGAAATTTAGCCTGCCTACACTTTTCGATGTTCAACTGCCGATAGATTTATTTGCGAGAAGTCTGATTCAATACCCCAAGATTGGAGAAATTAACATCTTCGAATGCCTTGTCTCCTAGAAATCCATAGCTTCGCAGTGATTATTCGAATCCTGTCTACTTGAGTTTGAGCTGGGCGTTTCCTCCAAGCTACTTTATCATCTCCTTGCTGATAAATATTAATTTATTAGAGCTCTAATCAATTATTTAAAACAAAATAAGAGGAAATGTAAAGAAACTGATATAATCATTCACAACCCTGCTTCTTATAATCAGTCATTACGCAAAGAAGGGCAAACTTTCAACGTCTAATCCATCTCTACATCTAGCTCATCAAGCCGGAACATGCGTTCTATGCAATCAATACAAGCAATATTCGTACCATAAGGACATATGCCTCGTGACATCTCTCCAAGTTTGCCGAGCAAACAAGAGAACAAGCTCTAGCCACGCTGAAAGCCCGGCTATGTAGACGGTATCATATTTCTCGGCTCCTTAGGAAATTCTATCTTCCCGCAATTTAAGTGGAAATTTAAGGAAAGGAAATACGTCTCGTAGGGCCCCTTAAGACTGGCAAAATGACCGCTATACTGAAATTGCTGCATACAGCCCTTAATCGAAATCTAAGGTAAACGAATTTTGGTAATGAACAAATTTTGAAATACTACGTCTAAAATATTGTTGTAGTGGAGTAAGCATAAAATAGAGTAGTTACTGACCAATTAGCACTATATCACAAACTGTGTAAGAATATGGGTTCCTCAACCTCTGAAGTTGGAGTGGGTTCGCCTGATGGCGAGGGACACTGTTAATAGTGAAAGCTAATCCACACGCATTATTCAGTCCAGCACTACTAGAAGTATTGTGTATTGACTACGCTTGAGTTCAAAGCGAGCGAGGCGCCCCCCCCCCCCCAAAAAAAAAGGGTTCCCTAGGGTAAAAAAATGTCTCGGCAATGTTTAGTGTTCATCAGATAGAACAGTGGTTCTCAACCGGTGGGGAATTCCCCCCTCCCCCAGGGGGGAGTTTTTAGCTTTCCGTGGAAGATGGGGGGGGGGGGGAATCAAGATTATTTCAAGATCGCGTTAATACAAGAACCGATTACTTGATATTGTTTTTTCCCCTCTATACTTTACAGTTCTGTACTTCTCACCGTTCTGAAATTCGTATTACGAATACGTAGACCCGCAAATCACGTGTTAGGTAGACGTCTGAACTTGCTCTAATATGTGTCATTAAATTTAGCTTCCATTTTTACGTATACTGTGCAGGGGCGGGGGAATTTATAGAGAGGATATACGAAAAAAAGGGGGGGGGTGACATTCTGAACAGATGGTAAAGGGGTGCATGGGCCAAAGAAGGTTGAGAACCACTGAGATAGAAAAATAAACATCCCAAAGGAGTAGTGGTTAAAAATTAGGACAACAATTCATCTAGCAGAAACTTGCTGTGGGTATGTGAAGTGTGGGACCATCACATTTTCAGGCCTCATTGTACGGAAAAATAGCTGGCTAGTCGTTCCCTCGCGTAGCGAACGGCGAGTGCAGGTATCAGACCCTCGTTCGACCGTGCTTATTCCATTATCAACGTAACGTTCTAGCCCAGTGGTTCTCAGCCGATGGGGGAGGGGGGATTTTTAGGGTTTCCGGGGGAGGGGGGGGAATTAAGATTATTTCAAGATCGCGTCAATACAAGAACCGATTACTTGATATTGTTTTTCCTTTCATGCTTTACGGTTCTGTACGTCTCACCCTTCTGAAATTCATTTTATAACGTAAGTAGACCCGCAAATCACGTTTTATGTAGGCGTCTAGACTTGTTTTAGTATGTCCTATTAAATTTAGCTTCCATTATTCCGTATACTGTGTAGGGGTAGGGGATTTTTTAAGGAGGAAATACGAAAGGGGGAATGACGTTCTGAAAATATGGTGAAGGGGGGAACGGGCCAAAAAAGGTTGAGAACCACTGTTCTAGCCATTATAACCAAGGAGCCCGCTGAATGGTGAGTGCAATTCAGATTTATATTTGGTTCACTCTTCTCTTAATAAAATTCAACTACCTGTGTAATTCTAGATAGTTTCAGAAATGATAGTTGTTTACTTGGTGTGATGCTAGACCCATATTTTAGAAACCAATCGGTACTCGACCGCTTATGTGATCAGCATCGCACCGATCGCTTTTATTTCCCATAACATTTTCTGGTTTCCATTTTAGGCTGGGTCTATTTGGGTGTCCAGGTTATATAAGGTGTATTTTTAATGACTGTGCGGTGTTTGAAAATATTGCCGGTTCACTGTTTGTATTTAACCTCTGTAAAGTTCAAGCAACATAATAGGTAAATACAAAACTTGTACCGGCAATATTTTCAAACACAGTACAGCCATTAAAAATACACCCTGTACAAATGATTATAGTAAACTTCAAACATTTCCTGGCTCCCATTTTAGACTGGGTCGAGCTGAAAGTCCAGGTTAAAACCATGACCCCAGGACTGACTGACGGGCCAATATCTAGTCAATATGCTATCGCTGCTCCCGTTGTTTGTTGTAGCAAAAGAATATTCAGTGTCATGTCTGTGCCTTATTGTGTCCTATTTCTCAGGCTGTTTGCAGTCTTCGGAAATATCCCAATAATATGCGTCAAAGTTTCTTTTATTAGATTAGTGTCGTTCGATATTCTCTAATTATATTTTAAGAACTGTTCAGTTTGAATGTTTGTAATGACATGCGGGTTGATATAATAGTATGTACAGGAGATTGTCTCTTTTATTCTTTTATGAAACATTATATCGCCTCGTTTATGAAACATCATACTTAGAAGAGTGGGCACTAAAATTAAATAAATGTGCTCATAGAAACGGAAAATAAATACTCTATAAACTAAATGCAGCTAGATGAACTCTCGTGTAGAGCCCATGAAATCAAAATGTTTACAACAGATGCCACATCGTCATTTCATATTTCAGAAGCAAATCATTTGCTTGTCCATTTGCCAAACAAAGACTTCTGCTTTAGAAATATAATTGCCACTATAGCGTCCACCTTTATTTAACATTTTCTAAACATTCAACGCAGACATAAAACGGCATCATTTAACAAAGCATATCCAATCAAGTGTTTGTGCTACGTGAATGAAACTGGCCAACGGTTTTATTTTCAACAACGTGTCAGATCATGCCCAGGGCCTGAGAATAACAGCCAAGTTTTATAATTAAACAAAAACCACCTACTTCTATTCCGAAAAGAATGACACAGGACGCAGACCGGTGATTTTAATTGGGTCGTTTATGCAAGATAGAACTGTAAGGACAAAAAATTCAACTTCACTTGTAGCTGTGAAAAGTGTCATGTCATCATGGCGGGCTTGAATTTCCATTTTGCCGCTGTGTAAATATTTTTACTTCTCATATCTGCTGTGCTTACGAGTTCATTAGAGAAGCCTTCCGATGTTTGTTTTTATGGAAACGCCTTAAAATTTTGACGACATTATAATGTAAACAAACCGCATTCGAGCACTTTCACGTGAATAAATTTACATTGCAACAGTGGTCTTTATTAGATTACAATAATTTCTTAACATATTACGCAGAAAATGCCCACATGTATCGACCACGCCCTCTCGGATTTACTTCTCATGTTTTTTGCTGTACTCCAATCCCATTCTTTTTGACTCACGAAGAATGATCACGTTGCAACTGGCACAATCTGAGGCATTTGTAACAAAAGTAAAGCATTGTGGTGAATAATCAAGAATCGGGGTTTTGTTAATTTACCGTGTTGACTGTCGCTCTTTAGAGATCGAAAAACTAACAAGCACGGCTACAAACACCAAGTAAAAACATGAGAATATCCTGGGAAACGACGGGGCAGAATATTCGGGATGTCATGTTGAGCAGACGAATAAGCAAGGATATAATCTCGATCTCGACAGAATTTAACCTTGGACATTGAGTTGTAGGCTGTTGCTGCTTGCTTGCTTGTGTTCGCTGGCTGTGAACTCCAGCGGGAAGTCCTGTATGTCGGATGAATACATCCTGTTGTCCAACATCAGTGTGATGTCATACTGGACTGAGGTTTGCGTGAGTATCCGTTGTCCCATGTCTGGCTTATTGGTCTGCAGACTGGTGGTTCCTCGCCATGCAGGTAGATACTCTCCGGCTTTGGAGGAATCATCGATCCTACTGATGTTAGTCAGGTCCCCGCGGGACCTGTTGCCCAGGACGCACGGCGTGGACGTGTCAGCAGGTCTTGGCCAGTATAGATCCCGGCCCTGGTGCCTTGGAAACACCTCTGCGTCCCATAGGCTGTTGATAATAGAACAACAAAATCCCGTGAAGGAAACATCCCCAGCCTAGACTTGTTATAGTCCATATGTGCTGGCTACATTCTACCATGCTCTAGGCAGATATGGATTCTAGTAACGGTCTTGCACATCCCACTGATTTCTGGGCTTGGAGAGGGAAAGATGATCTGTGTATCACAGTCCCCCGTGGAGATGGTACTTTGGTACCAGGTCAGGAGAAAGTCTCTACACCAAACTCACTCAGATATATGCCAGCCCTTTTCAGAGCCAAGGTGTCCTGAACGCCGGCACATCAGATTTAAGAGTTGAAACTCGCGATCTTCCAGGTAACCAACCAAGCATCCCTCAACAGAAACATCCCAGTAAGACAATCCATTTGATACAATGAACAAGCTCCTTGGCATCATCACTAGAATCACACCGCTTGAGCAGAGCAGGGAGTCTCTGTGGCGAAGTGGTCAAGCCGTTTGACTCGTGCTCCGAAGGTTGTGGGTTCGATTCCGGGCCGCACCCTTCGGTTTACGAGTTAAATGTTTCGGAGATTCCTGTGGGTCATCGCTAAAAGCTACGGAGTTCGTGCTTTGTGTGACGCTTTCCGCGCTGCGGAAAGAGACTGAGCCATATGGGATAAAACCCGGTGCGATGAAGTCGACCTTGTCGACTTTTAAGCGACTTTAAGCGACACCTCTTGAGCAATCGGAATTATCCATAGCCGAAGAACCACAAAAGCCTAGGAAACCGGCAAGGGTCTTTTCCTACTTCTTCTTCTTCAGCGTTCCGAGCCATTGATGTTCTTTGCTGCAGATACAATCCGTCTCCATTCGTCTCTCTGGTTGACCTTCTCTTGCCAGTCGTTGATTCCAAGTGCTTGTAGGTCTGTATATATATTATCTCTCCACCGTCTTCTTGGTCTACCTCGGGGTCTACGGTCATTTATTTCCTGAGTGTAAGCGAGTTTTGTTTCCCTATTATCTTCCATTCTTTCTATATGCCCCATTGTAGTCTATTAGCCTTCATGATACCAGTGATTTGCGGGGAATTAAACAGATCATAAATGTCTTTGTTACTTCTTCTTTTCCACTCTCCACTTTTCCTACTGCTCAAAGAAAAAAAAAGAAGCGGGGTTATAGCAGCTCTAGATTTCATTAGAAAACAGCAATTTAAATGGTTCGGCCTTATAACTAGACTACCAACTAACAGTATACCACAACAAGCAATGATGTACAGACCAAATGGAAACAGAAGAAGAGGCCGACCATGTAAACGACTGACGGTGGGAATAAAAGAGTCCTTGGGAATCTCGATATATGATGTCATAAACGTGCACTCTCCCGCTGTATATGCGACACCGTAAGGTACAAGAGGATCAAGTGAAAGACATTCACAAATGTGGACGAAAAAAAAAAGATTTCCCAAAACACGTTAGATGTGAGTGTATTGCAAGTGGTGAAAGGGTGGAGAAAGTAAATGCTGAATGAGAACATGAAACAATGAACAGGTTAGGAATTACCAGACACAACCGTACCTCAATAAGTGCTTCTGCTGGTGAGCGATAGCCAACCTTAACCTAAATACTTGTTGTGAGAATAGACCTCTGTAGCCAATATTTAATGTTACATGTCTTCTTTAATTCGCAGCACTTGCCAAGCATCAGAGGTTTGGCTAAATGAAATGTTGGAAAAGTTTGCTAAGACGGAAGAAGAAGAAGAAGAAGAAGAAGAAGAAGAAGAAGAAGAAGCTCTATTCCTCCTCCTCATCCTTCTTCTTCTTCTTCTTCTTCTTCCTCTTCTTCTTCTTCTTCTTCTTCTTCTTCTTCTTCTTCTTCTTCTTCTTCTTCTTCTTCTTCTTCTTTTCCTCTTTCACACCCTCCTTCTCTTCTTGCTCCTGTTCTTCTTGCTCTTGCTCTCCTTATTCTTCTCCACTATGTACTAAAAGGGCTAGGTCCGGGAGAAAACATTCATCATGAACAAGTGCAACTCCTTCAGTGCAAACACCCGAAGAGATCAAACCTTCCTGAGATCAAAATAAGGCTAGAGCTGCACGGATCAAAACCACAAGATGAAAGACATGCATTTGCCTGTGATCATTCTTTACCTTCGTCACTATCTTTTCTATGTTCAAATATTAACATTGGATTAGATTTCACTAGGGGCGTCTAAAAATAGAGTTGTAGGATTGCGACTTGTCAATGCGCATGTTCTAAACAATATGTCCTTCTGAACATACTTTGATGAAACATCTAAAAGCCGACATTTGGGCTTGAATCTCTTTGCGAAACTCTTGGAAGAATGCTTAAAATATACTTTACTCCTCGCTTTATATTTTCATTTTAAATGTTTTGAGCAGCAATCTCCTTTGAACATTTCATTAATTAATTACTAGTGGGATTCACATTAAAACCTTAAAAGTGTGATACAAATTACAATAAGCATGCCATTGTCTTGTAACCTGTGATATTGTTATTAATGATGTCAAGAGTGTTAAGCACGTGAAATCACGTTGGAGACTAACACGGTGACGCCATAAGGATAGTTCACATCACAAACCTATAGCAGTTTCCTCCTTCAGGACTTAAACAAAATTATAGCAACATTTCTGTAGTAACATTTCTGTAGTAACATTTCTGTAGTAACATTTCTGTAGTAATATTTCTTGAGAGCTTTCACTAATCATCTTCTAGAATGTCAGCTTTTGTAGCTTAGCATAAAAAAGTAATAAAAGTCGAGAGGATCGATTTCATTGCCCCGGGTTTTATCCCATATATGGCTCAGTCTCTTTCCACAGGGCGGCTTGACGAAGGCGTCGCACAAAGCACTCCATAGCTCCAGCGACTACCCCCAGGAGTCTCCGAGAAAACTGCACTCGTGAACCGAAAGGCGTAGCTCGGAATCGAACCCACAACCTTCGGAGCGTGAAGCAGACGGCTTGACCACTTCGCCACGGAAACTCCCTGTGTAGTTTAGCAACCTTCTGTGAATCGACCCAGCCTAAACTAGGTACCCAGACATGTACCGGGAAGTAAAGGCGGCCGGTGTGACACTTGGCCACGTTCAACCATCCAGTGCTGACTAGTTTATACAATTACAGGGCTAGCACCTTGTACCCATTACGTCTCGAGGTGTGTACAACTGTCCGACATGTCACAGTATAAATAGTTGTATAATTCAAAAGTCTATAAATGAGAAATATTTGAAAAAATATCTAAAATTCTCTCTCTCTCTCTCTCTCTCTCTCTCTCTCTCTCTCTCTCTCTCTCTCTCTCTCTCTCTCTCTCTCTCTGTTATTTACATTATAATACTTATTCATTTGATTGTGTACCAAGTTTGGTTCAAACCTACTTGTTACTTGGCATTGAATCATTTAATAATGTTTACCATCTGCATTGTTCTGGCCTGTCTCCTTGTCTTGTCTGTAGATCAGCGCCCATTGTTGTCAGTTATAGAGCCGAGGTATTACAAGTTTAAATGTATGTTAACACAACTAAAATACCTATCAATTCCTACCCAGTTGCTCTACTGTTTATACTCAGAAGATGTGTGTGTGTGTGTGTGTGTGTGCGCGCGTGCGTGTGTGTGTGTGTGTGTGTGTGTGTGTGTGTGTGTGTGTGTGTGTGTGTGTGTGCTGTCTGATGGGGTTTATTTAACGTTAATTTTGTGAAGTTAGAACCGCGACTAACTAACTAACCTAGTCATCAGCGAACCGGAAATGTAAGATCGAGAGCTAGCAGGTATAATTTTTCTAAGTACCAAATTAACATTTCTAATACTCTAACCGTCGGCGTCTGTGGCTTAGGGGTAAGTGCAGAGCAGTTTCACAGTACTCCGACACACCGAGTCGAAGGATTATAAGTCAGCCGCGGGTGATTTAGAAGCAGATCACGTTGCGTTGACCGTTCAGAAAGCAATGGAAAACTACTGATCATAAAAAAGCCTATTAAATTTAAAATAATAATTTAAAAACAAAAAAGCCAACAAATGGCAACCAATGCAAAGTACTGAACTTAAAATTACCTAGAAAGTTAACCTGCAAAGGACATGCAACGTTTTAAAAGTAAAAAAAAAATACGTCTATTGGATATCAAAAGGACTCAACATTAGAAGGTCCTGTAGAACTTCCAACAAACCTTAACTACTATAAACTCAAACTTTAACAGCTCTAATTTATATATTTTATATTATCACTTTCAGTGTGTTTTGGCTTGGAACAAATAAACTAAGCGTAATATGATGCCGTGTCATGTACAGAAAAGATTCTCTCTTTCTATGAGAATCACTATACGGGCATCTACATATTTTCTCCCACATCCTAAAACAAACTGAGCCAATGTTTGTCCACGGCCAGGCAAGGAAAGGATTCACTTCTCGGCAATGGATTGGGCATTTTGGCAGATAGGGTCTCTGACTGATCTTTCTGTTACCTCAGATCTGTCAGGAGCGAGATAACTTTTCTTGAACAAACAGAAATGATGAAGTGGTAGGGTTCTGATAAAAAAAAAATAGTAGGGATTGAAGCATGAAGTTATTGAGATTGAGGTTTTGGGTGGGTGCGGAGAAGTCAGGGCGGGGATGATGTACTCCTGTATGTATGTTTATTTTTTGTTGGTTTTATTTAGCATTCACTCGCTCTGAACTCAAGCGTAGTCCATAACACGCTACTTCTAGTATCTGTGGACTGAATTTAGCTTGTATATTAGCGTTTCCTATTATCAGTGACCCTCATCATCAAAGGTAATTGTAAGTTAAGAACAAGAAGTCAATATTTTAGTCCAACTGACCGGTGTAGGGGTTGAACCCCCTACCTCAACATCAGCACACCGGATGTTTAAGAACGAACGCTCTTATCCATTCTGCCACGCGGACCTCCCGTACTCTTATATAATACGCGTAATGATTATTAATTTTTTTCCTGCTGAAACAAGAGTGCGTATTATACGATTGCGCTTAAACTTCATATGCGCTGATGTCGGGGTAGAGGGTCAATTCCATATATCGGCCAATTTAACTTAAAAGTTGATTTCTCGTTCAGAAAGTAATGACAAGCAACTGAATTTAAAATTGCCTAAAAAGTTTAGTGCAATGGACATGCAACATAAAAAAAAGAAGAAAAATACGTCTTTTCGATATCGAAAGTACCCAACATTAGAAGGTCTGTGAAATGTTTGTCACAATTTGATAATAAAAAAATGAATGTCTTTGTTTTCATATGTATCATATTATGTTTAAACAAATGTTTTATAAATAAACACTTGATAAATTATGGTGGGTATCTGCAGCAGATACAATATGAGTATAAACACAGCCAAAACCGAAGTAATGTAAGTTAGCAGATCGCCAGGCCCACTAAGTATACAGATAAATAACACACCTCTGAAACAAGTTAAAGAATTCAAATACCTTGGAAGTATGATCACAGAAGACGGCAGATTGGAGAGAGAAATTGAAATCAGATGTCAAAAAGCTAGTGCACTTACATATCAATTATCACCCTTACTGAAGCATCCAAACATACCCATGTCCGCAAAACGACAGATAATAAACAGCATATTCACATCAACCCTATGCTATCAATCTCAAACCTGGACTTTATCCAAATTACACCTTCGCAAAATCAACACTTGCGAAATGAGATGCCTGAGGAGAGCTGCCAACTTAACAATCCGAGACCGAGTAAGAAATGCTACTATCAGACAGACTGTGGGATCAACACCTTGTGCCACATTTATTGAAAGACAGAAGATCAAGTGGTTTGGCAATGTCGTTAGAATGCAACATCAGCAACTACCATCACTGGCCTTACATCAAAGATCATCTGCGGCGAGACCACGAGGACGTCCAAGAAGAAAATGGATTGACGACATCAGAGACATTGTACAACCACACGGAATGACACTATCCAGTGCCGTCCACCGGGCGCTGGAACGCAAATTATTCCTCCCCACGACGCTTGACGGCAGAAGTGGAAGATGATGATGATGATGATTATGCACGAATTTTCATTTTGTCAGAAAATCTTGGGGTCTGTCAACCATTCGTATTATAAACTTGTGCGTATTATACAAGGGATTTTACAGTACATGGAGGATGTTAGGAGAGTGGTTTATCAATAGCTAATCAGATTGTGTTACTTAATTAAAATACAAATAAGTATAGTTTAAAAGTTGGGATGTAGACTGTGTGAACGTCTAGCACTTCACAACCAAACTGCAGCATCTGTTATGAGGCTGCCTTTAGCCCTATTTGTGTTGTTGTTGTTGTTGTTGTTGTTGCTGTTGTTGTTGCCTTCCAGTATGGTTTTTATAAGAGTATCATGTCTTTTAACGTGGCCGAAATAATTCACTTGCCTCCTCTTTATTTCTTTAACCAACTCTCTTCATTCCCAGTTTTTCTAGAACCTCTGCATTTGATTGTTTTTGTCTCCATGAAATACGACATATTCGTCACTATATTCACATCTCCAGGGCTTCTATGCGACTTTCTAGTTGCTTGTTCAATGTCAGGGTTCCGCGCCATACAGTAGCGTTGAATATACGTACCATTTGACAATTCTCATTTTTAATGCTTTATTAATCTCTCTAGATGTTAATGCTGATTTCATGCCGTTGAAATATTTTGGTCACTTGAAACGTCACGAAAGTTTGGAGAGAACAATAATGGAAGGGTATATGCCTGGGAAGAGAGGAAGAGGAAGGCCAAAGAGAAAATGGGTGCAGGATGTGGTGGATGATCTCCAGATGGGTGTATCGGACGCGGAACATCTTGCTTATGATCGAGAGATTTTCCGGAAGGTTGTTATGGGAGCGAGGTTCTGCAAAGGACATGCTACTGAATGAATGAATGAATGAATGAATGAATGAATGAATGAATGAATGAATGAATGAATGAATGAATGAATGCTGTTAATTTACCTCCTTACTTCTTTACTATAGCAGGCGTAGAATATCAAGGACAAATTTACATAAATAGACTAACGTAAAAACACACAATCGTGTCTACTCACACAACATGCACGCACACACACACAGGCACGCACGCACGGACACACACACACATACGCATGCACGCACACACATACAGGCACGCACGCACAGACAGACACACACACACACACACACACACACATACGCACGCACGCACACACACAAACAATTGCACACACACACACACACACACACACACACACACATTTTATTTCATGTTACGCAGACCGAATGTTGGTACACATTTTCACACATGCCGCTACTATACTGCAGATATGTGACCTGCTCCTAAACGTATTCTTGGCAATTAGTTACATGATAAATATCTCTTGCTCCTCTTTCCCACATTGGTCAGCGTGGCCAAAAGGTTAACTCCGTCTTAACTTTCCTTCGCGCTGATGGCAGGGTAGATGGATTTAAAACAGTTAAATTCTTCATAAAAAATAATGAATAATAGTTGTTTTACTTTTTATAGAAAGGACGAATACAAATTAATGCACTACAGGAATATATGTATAGTTGAAATACATACATGCATACTCAAAGATCGGTGTCGGTTTAACCATTAAAAGAAGTTTTTAAAAAAATGCAAACCTATAGAAAGAACATCAGTTTAAAATAGTAACATATCACGTTCCCGATCAGTTGGACATAAACTCTGACTTCTTGTTAAGAAAGCAATGATAAACTACTGAACATAAACATGGCTAGAAATCAACCTGGGGTTGACCGCAACATCATGAAAAGAACATGCAAATGAAAACAAAAAACATGAGAAATATCAGTGCACGTCTGAAAGCTAAGATGTTATTATTATAATACTTTGCTTCTGAGGTTTTCTACGAACAATATGAAAATCAGAAATGAAGAAATCAGGACTAAAGTGGGGTTAAAGCAGCGTTAGATTTTATAATTAGAAGGCAGCAAGTCAAATGGTTTGGCCGTGTAACTAGGTTACCAGCTAACAGTATAACAGTATACCACAACAAGCAATGATGTACATACAAAATGGATGCAGAAGAAGAGGCCGACCACGTAAACAATGGACAGAGTGAATAGCAGAGTCCATGGGATTATCGATACATGAAGCCCATAAATGGGCACTCTCCCGCTGTTTATACTTCACCATGACACCGCAAGGTACAAGAGGAACAAGTTAAAATGAGATGAATAATTTGCTCTCTGTTATAAACTTAATTTAACCATCCCTAAGTAGTCCCTACAATATGAATACAGTTTATCAGAACGCGATGATTCACACAGTAACAGCAAGCAAGATCAATATAAGGATCACGCCTTACACAGGCCACTATTTCACACATCTGTCACTTATAACACATCAAATTAATTATTTCCTTCATGACAATTGACAGGGTCGATTCCAACAAGAACACGTTGTCCACGTCGTGTCCAGAACGTGTTTTCTCACCCGTGTTATTGTCGGTACCACGACAGCTATTCTTTTACATTCAGATATTACCATATACACAACACCTTGAAGTTATATGTTATAGCAGTGCATCATCGAAGCATACAAGCAACGAACGAACCAACGAACCAACTAGCCTATCAATCAATCAATCAATCAATCAACCAGCAGATCAATCAAACATTCAGCCAACCAATCAACCAGTTAATCAATCAATCAATCAATCAATCAATCAATCAATTAATCATTCAATCAATCAACCAGTCAGTCAGTCATCTTCTATCTAGAAAATAAAGTGCGGTCGCAATATACGAGTGTCGAACTCTCTCTCTCTCTCTCTCTCTCTCTCTCTCTCTCTCTCTCTCTCTCTCTATATATATATATATATATAT
>OY992881.1:52241689-52314189 GCA_963921405.1 Cepaea hortensis
AGGCGGGTTTTAGACAAAACAGATCAACAATAGATCAGATATTTATCTTACGACAAATAGCCGAGAAAAATTGGGAATATAAAAGAGATCTCCATAACATTTTTGTGGATTTTAAAAAGGCTTATGATAGTGTCCATAGGAATAGTCTATGGAATGCTATGCGGGAATTTGGAATACCAAGGAAGTTAATCAACATGACCAGACTATGCATGGAAGATACTTATAATATAGTAACATATAAAGGCAGGAAATCAGACCCTTTCCAAATAACATCTGGCTTGAAACAAGGTGATGCACTATCGCCGCTACTCTTCAATCTGGCTCTAGAGAAAGTTGTAAGGAGGGTAAAGGAGGAATGTGATATTGGAGGAACATCCAAGCTGCTTGGTTATGCAGATGATATAGATATTATAGGGGAAAATGAACAAAAGACATTGGAAATATTGACCCACTTAAAGGAAAAAGCCCAACAGATGGGCCTGGTTATCAACCAAGATAAGACAGAATATATGGTAATTTCAAGAGAAGGAATGGCTAAAAACTCTGGCCACATACAAATAGATAATATGATCATTAAAAGAACGGAAACATACAAATACCTGGGTACAATCTTCAACTGCTCCAACATCATAAGGGAAGAAATACAAACTAAAATCAATTCTGGAAATAAGATATACTATGCACCACAACATCTACTAAAATCAAATGCGCTATCTCGTAACACCAAGATCACAATATACAAAACACTGATCAGACCAGTTGTGCTGTATGGCTCTGAAACCTGGAGTACAACGAAAGGAGATGAAGCCTTGCTACAAACCTTTGAGAACAAAGTTTTAAGAAGCATCTTTGGACCCATTAGGGATACAAAAAGTGGAGAGTAGAAAATAAGAAGTAACAAAGATATTTATGATCTGTTTAAGTCCCCGCTAATCACTGGTATCATGAAGGCTAATAGACTACAATGGCTGGGGCATATAGAAAGAATGGAAGATAATAGGGAAACAAAACTCGCTTATACTCAGGAAATAAATGACCGTAGACCCCGAGGTAGACCAAAGAAGACGGTGGAGAGATAATATATATACAGACCTACAAGCACTTGGAATCAACGACTGGCAAGAGAAGGTCCACCAGAGAGACGAATGGAGACGGATTGTATCTGCAGAAAAGAACCTCAATAGCTCGGGACGCTGAAGAAGAAGAAGAAGAAGAAGAAGAAGAAGAAGAAGAAGAAAAAGAAGAAGAAGAAGAAGAAGAAGAAGAAGAAGAAGAAGAAGAAGAAGAAGAAGAAGAAGAAGACGATATATATATATATATGGACCGAATAGATAAGAGCGCTGCCTCTTAAACTTCCCGTGTGCTGCTGATGCCGAGACAGCGGGTTAAACCCCTACACTAATCAGTTGGACTAAATGTTGACTTCTCGTGCTCGAGTTGGGAACGTAAATTACTAGTACCTCAGAAGTCGGTGTGGGTTCGCCTAATTACGAGGGACACTGGTAATAGGGAAGCTAACCCACACGGAAAATCAGTCAATGCATTATAAGTAGTAGCACGGACTACATTTGAGTTCAAAGCGAGCGGCCGAAAAAGTATATAGAAGAAGAAGAAGAAGAAGAAGAAGAAGAAGAAGAAGAAGAAGAAGAAGAAGAAGAAGAAGAAGAAGAAGAAGAACGTCTCTGACGATCTAGCTAATCGAATTTCCAGCAATTCGTCAATGTTAAGACCGAAGGGTCAAAGGTCGGACTGAAATCCAATGTTGTAGTCAATTAAAACTGTTGACACAGGCCGCCGTGTTTCCCCTATGACAGGCGGGTATTTCCACTCTGAGAAATGAACCCAATAAAAGATCTACCCTGGCCAGTGTTTGCCCGCTGACTGCTGTCATCCCAAGTCTATGAAGTCGAACACGAGATCTTTATAAGAGTTTCTGTAGGCTCTGAGGTCGAAGTCAAACAGCAGAAATTGAATTCTTCTCCAGTCTTACTAGGCAGACCCCGGACTACAGCGGGTTATTGAGTTGATAGTAAACGTGTCAAATTGTGGTCATCTAGAACAATGGGTCTCAAACATATTCTTTAGATAGAAGCTATACTTTTTTGGGGAGGGATAGGTAATTTTCATAGCATGAGAAATACACTCTCGGATGCTGATTGGCAATCAAAGCGAAGAAAGAAAATAAGTAAAGACTAGAGAACACAACTGCCAAGATCGAAGGGAACAGACCAAGAGGAAGACCGAGAGGAAAATACCTGGATGGCTTGGCCACATGGCATGGACGAGACAGGAACACTGAGCTGATCCACGACACTGGTGATAGAGTGAAATGGCGAGACATGACCGCCCACGCTTTCCGGCATGGCACATGATTGATTGATTGAGAGAACACAAAAGAAAGAAACGAAGGGAAAATAAAAAATTATACTCCTTCCTTCCTATGCATTTTTATCCTCCATTGGAGATTAGACCATCAACCAACACACAGGTCGTCCCTTTCTTTACTATCCCCTGCAGCCCATCGCACATTCTCATCATACAACTCATGCCTGTCTCCAGTTCGCTTTTCCGTTTTCCCTTAGGTCTCCTTCTACTGAGTCTCTCTTGTGGACACACTAGGCTATATATGTATATTTGTGCTCGCTCGCTTGGAACTTGATCGTAATACACACAAGAGCTACTGCTACTAGTACTTGTTACTACAGAGTGTTCGTAAACTCTCACTACACTTTGTATGTAGTACAAACCTTTAAAAAAATGCTTTCTTCCGTTGATAACACCATTCTGTTTGGAGTGCAAAGCATTATTCCAGCAGACGACAGCCATTCGCTGCATATTGCTTCACGATGGACTGTGGAGCACACATTTTTATGACATCATGTACTTCATTTTTCAAATTTGTTCTACATACAAGGTGTAGTGAAGCTTTACAAACCCTGTACTATTGGTTTCACCGGACTGATTTTGAATGAGGGTTAGCTTTCTTTGTTACTAATGTTCCTCGCCATCAGTCGAACCTTTCTCCGACTTCTGAGGTAGTTGTAAATTGTGTCCTCAAATTAAGAACAAGAAGTCACCACGCCACGGTCAGAACAGAAAGAATCAAATGTAATAGATTAAGGCACACCGGGGTTCAAACCTGCTACCCCTAACGACAGCAATTCACTGAAGGTACAAATGCACCTCGACGTAGGGCAACTTTTTCACAATCCTTTATCATACGAGGGTAAGTTAATAAGTAAGTCACAAATGGCTGTAGAAAAATAACTAAATATGATAACAACTGATAATATGATAACAACTCGAAGCCAGTTTATTTTAATACATACATTGTCCCTTTATTTCTCAAAATAACTTCCACCAACATTGATGCACTTATCCCATCGTTTTATCTGTCCTCCCAAACGAGCTGCGTAGAACTGCGTGCTCTGTTTTCTATACCACGTTTTCACTTCACATTCAACTTCTGCGTCATTCGCGAAATGTCTCCCGCCAAGGTGTGTTTTCAGTGTTCATGCGGACAAATGTTTGTCCCGAAAACGGTGCATAGCTGGGTAGAAAACGTTACGAAGGCGAGTAAATAAGTAAGTCACACAATTCTGTGGGATGGCAGGTAAATGAAAACAGAGCCCGCAGTTCTATGCAACCTGTTTGGGAGGACTAATAAAACGATGGGATAAGTGCATCGATGTTGGTGGAAATTATGTTGAGAAATAAAGGGACAATGTATGTATAAAAATGAATTGGTTTCAAGTTGTTATCATATTTGATTATTCTTCTACAGACATTTGTGACTTACTTATTGACTTACCCTCGTATATTACAGCACATACCCTCAACACACTCACTCCAAGCCATCCTAGTTTTTGCTATTCCCTACAGCTCCCTACATGTTCTTGCCATATTGTTAATCCTTGTTTCTAATTCTCTTCTTCGCGTGGTTTTAGGTCTCTCTCTGTTTAGCTTTCCTTGTGACTTCCAGAGAAAGGACGTTCTAGTTATTCTATTATCCCTTGTCTCAACTGGTGTCATACACAGCTCCATTGCCTTCTCCTCTCCCTCTGATCTGGTAAATGGCGTTATGATTAGCCAGGCCTATACATTTTCTAGAGTAAGGGCGTTGATGGAGGACAACAAAACTTAACTGTAAGTTATAAGATCGATCGATTTACCAAAATCCTTGCATCTATTGAAATAACATGGGATTCATTGAAGGGAATATGGGTAGAACAGGACAATAGTTTAGGCGTGTGATATGTAAAACAAAAAGAAATAATTAAGGGAAATTACTGTAGAAATGTAAACATAAGCAATGTTCTCACACTACTGACGCAGACTGAACATTTTCGATGTTCATTAGCCTCAGTTAAGTGCATCCAAATTATTTATACGGTTTTCCAAGCACCTCTATTTCATCCTTAATGCCACAGTTCTGATTAATTAATAATATAGACGAGGACATCGTAATTAAATAATACAAGTATTAAAGCACCTTTTTTCAGGCAACAACTTCTAGGCTGTGTTGATGGGAGAGCGGCAGTAATTGATAGTCTCAAAGAGGCCATGTGCAAAATATGTCTGAGAAACACCAGTCTAGTTATATATTCAGAAACAAAGACCAGCGATGTTGCTGTTTGTGACAATTGGAGAGTTAACTATGGCGTCTAACACAATTGTTTCCCTTATAATACTCATTTTTGCAATGACAATTTTCACTCGGCGCATCTATACATTCTTAAATGTTCGTTTCATGTCCTTTAAAAATAGGAAAGGATACCGCAATCAGCCCTTGCATTTATTTGATATTTGTATCGATACGAAACTTAAAAATACATTTAGAGTAAAGTTATTTGCATACTCTTTACAGAACATTGCAATAAACTCTAGAATTTATCGACTGTATGTGATTTTTCTCGGCCATTTTATTCTCAGTAGTTTGCTATTTGAATGGAACCAATTTGAAACAAGTCAATGTATTCAAGTATTGGGCTACTTTAATAACTGCAGTTGGAAGATGTATTAAGGAAGTTAAACGAAGAATGGCTCAATCAAAAGCAGCATTTCACAAGATGAAGAATATTCTCTGAAATGTATCCTTGTCAATCATAATCACTATCATCATCAAGTGCCCTGCCATTTGGCTTAGGCGTTCATGGCTCTCGACAGATCTCGGTCTTTGGTGTTCTGAATCAACTCTGCTGATGATATTCCTCCATACCACCGTATCAGTCCATCCAGCACTATATCTCTTGGTCTACCTCTGCATCTCTTCCCCTCGATTTTTCCAGTTGTCGCGATGTTCTCCAAAGTCTCTCTTCTCATCACATCTCATTGTCAATCGGGGATGAGGAAAAGAGTTGTTAAGAGATAAATAGAGCCAATCCTGATGTACGAAGGTTAATTGTGGGCAATTAGCAGATAAGTGAGGATTTTTGTGGAAGCTGCGGATATGTGATTTTATACAGAAATGATGAAAACATCGTAGACAGACAGAAACAGCAAAGAAGATATCTTGAAAGAAGTTAACTTACACGGAGAGCTTGCTACGGCCATGAGAAGAAGATTGTCTACATTCTTTGGGCATGTCATTGTCACATAACCAGCCTCCTTCTGATCTGTCGAATAAGGATCATGCATCATTCACTCTGTATTAATACATCCAATGTCAATATATCCGCCAGTATAATATACTTTTAATATATCAGAAACATGTTAATATTGATATAAATTATCGATAAGGAATTTAATTGACTATCCAGTCATGGAGTATACATCTTCTAACTACAGCACATCTTCTTGGTAGGGAGAATTTCCCAAGTGGCTTTCTTTCCTGCACTTGACGGTGCTAAGCATGCGTGACGTCATAGTCTCTCTCTGAAGTTAGGACACCTACCACTTGTCGTCAGCTGTTGGTTGTGTGATGAGCTCTTGTTTAGTAAGCTTTAGAGAATTAATGTTTAAGGAAAATCTACAAGCTGTCTCATTGGGATTTCTGTTCTGTATGAAAGGTATGTGGCCAGACCGACCGAGATGTATTTACCAGTGAATGAAAGATGACAGGAAAGTTTATCATCGTGTCATATCTGCCTCGATAGGACAACCGTTAGGTCAGCAGGATATGAAAATGGCTAGATCTCTTAGAATATTCTGTTCGAAAGTTTTCCAGGGCTGTTTCGGATCCTATAGCATATTGGAGGTAGAATGTCTTAAGAATTCACCTGGGATCTAATTCCTCAAGGAAATAGAAATCGATTGACCCCTTTCTAGGGGAGTTTAGTGAAATTCATCCTCTCATCATCATCTGCCGGTGTCAAGACCCCGAGCTTTCTAGATGCTATGTTTCAATGGGTTACGCTGTTCTCTACTGTCCTTATCTCTTGCATACTATGCTATGAGGACAGGGTCAGAGATTAGGGTGAATTAATGTCACCATTTCGAGTCTATTTTAGGAATTCCATCCGATAAGGGTGTCTCTTGGGCTTATAAATTTTAGGCAAGAATGTCTCTTATTTAAGAGAATAATCTCTTGTTGTGACAGACCATATATTGCCTGATCATATAGATCTGAATGGACCAAGAGTGGGTTTGTAGTGGGATTGGTGAGTGAGTGGGATCTGGGTATAGGTGGACATATTAATTGGTTTTTCCTTCTGTTTCAGGATCCCCCATGGTGATTGATATGCTGTTGGGTGATTTACCTTCACCAGGTAAACTACATATGCATATCTGAAATCAACGATTGAAAATAACCACGTGTCTACGAAATTTCCAACATTTTGACCATGATGCTGTGCTTCTAAAGAAGTTCCGTGTCAGAGAGTAGCTAAGTGCTTGGACAAAGTGAATTCCAACCAGATAACAGTGATTGTTCTGTGTCTTTCAACCTGGAAAAGGGGAAGTCAGACCAGGTTATTCAGATTTCATGTGAGTTCTGAATTCCACACTTACAGACATCCACCTCTACAATTCACCTCCCATGAATCCCTCATGATGACATCCTCAATAAGTCTAACTCATCAGGTGTATCGTAGCTTATCATCAGTGACGATTTGTGTGTATTCTTAATCGTTATCTCAAATCTCGTGTTACGATCTTTCCGTCTTATAGTTCAAAATTAAATTATATTGTAATCTTTAAATAGGATTGTGTTAATTCGCTGGGCGAGTGCTGCTCTTGTCTCGCCAGTTCTTTCACAATCTTGTATACGTGTATGTCTAAAGACTAATATTTCACATTCCTCCCGACAATGAATACTGTCATTCTATGTATTTACTGTGTGAAAACATTTGTCGGTGTCTGAGAGTATTGGTTTCGGTTTAATTAAATCTCTTAGGGGGTTGGAGAAACACATGTTCAGACTATCGACATCTGCCTTAGTAGGGAAGTTTCAATTCCATAGAATCTGTAAGGCATATCTGGAGGCCCAAGGGATCCCAACCTCACAGTGTCAGATGTCACAGTAATTAGTTAGTTAGTTAGTTAGTTAGTTAGTTAGTTAGTTAGTTAGTTAGTTAGTTAGTTAGTCGCAGTTCCAACTTCACAGCAACGGGTCGTCCCCATTATGCTCCGTTCCTGTGCCAGTGAATATCACACAAAACGCTCCCCACTGCCCAATGTGAAAAGTGGAAAAGACAGGAGTCTCGACAAACAACACAGTCATTAAAAGAGGACAGCTGGAGTATGTCGTCACTATGGGAAAGTTGGACGGTAGGAGAGGCAGGGGAAGACCAAGAGAGAGAGAGAGGATGCTGAACTGTTTGACATTACAACATGGAAGAAATGGTTTGCAGCACAAGAGACAGCATGTTGTGGACAGACATGGTCACCAGAGCCAGACGGCATGGACTATAAGAAGAAGTTTATCCGTGCTTTTGTTAGCGGCTGATGCTCACACCATTGTGTAAGTCAATACAAAACGATCTGCTCCTAAATGGTTATCACAATTAACCATAATGTTACACTGATTCATGAAGAAATAGTCGAATCATCGCAATACATAAAAATGATACACTCACTGAATGAACAAACAAATATTGATTTGAATTTTATTTAAAATAAATAAACCACATAATCAGTCATCATCATCAACAAGTCCCCTGCCAGCTGGCGTAGGCGTTCATGGCTCTCCACAGATCTCGGTATTTGGTGTTCTGGTTCAACTCTGCTGCTGATATTCCTCCATGCCACCGTCTCAATCCATCCAGCATCATTTCTCTTGGTCTGCCTCTGCCATTCTTCCTCTCGATCTTTCAAGTTGTCACGATGTTCTCCAATGCCCCTCTTCTCATCACATGGCCGAAGAAAGATGTTTGTCTCTTTCTTATTGTGGTATATAATGTTCTAGTTTCCTTGCCTGTTTCAGGCAGTCGTTGTTAGTTACTCTGCAGTCCAAGGAATTCGCAACATTCGTCTCATGAACCACATCTCTGTTGCTTCTAATTTCTACTTAATTTTTTCATTTACATTCCAAGATTCACTGCCATACAGCAAAACTGGTTCTACATAGCATTTCAGCACTCTCTTTCTTACATTCAGTGATAGTGACTTATTGGATAAGATACACTTCATTTTCTGAAATGCGGCTTTTGCTTGCCATGTTCTGCTCTTAATCTCTGTTGTACATCTTCCATCTGATGTTATAAATACCCCTAGGTATCAGCCATAACGATACGCTAAATAAAGGAAGAAATAAACGATTGATAATGTCATAACTTCTTCTTTTTCGTTCTTCTTCCGATGGACACGCGCCACGCCTAATTATGCACCTCGTATGTCAGTGAGTGTGCAGCAGCTTCAGGTGAAGGAGCGCTATTGGGAGGGTGCAAGCTTTACCCTTGTTAAGTTAGTTGCATATCCTTTACAGACGAATAGTCAACCCCATCATTTTGTGGCTGTTCGTAATTCCTGGGCAAGTTTACGTTTACCATTGCTTTCTGAACGACCGGCAATCATACCATTTCATAAAGAAACCAACGCAGCTGTGTTTCGAACACGGTATGCGGGATTACGAACTGCGTCCGTAAAACCCTACGCCACGGACCCGGCGAGCCTTACCTAATGCGAGGAAATGCAAACTAAAGACTAAATGTCATGGCAGGGCAGACCAGGCTCTAAGCCTAGGACGGCAACTGGTCTAGTATCGAAGTTCCTACAGGCGGCAAGTTAAAGCTATGCTCTGCTGATCCGGCAGCTTCTGCAGCTTATCTTGTTCAAGACGTATTTGTGTTACCTTTCCTCTGGAATAAACTAGGCAGGCTGAGAGAGGGATCATGCTGCATGGGCAAAGCATGGTCTCTAAATTCACTCGGGATATGTGCTATGGAGATGTATAACTCCTTTTTACAAACTATCGTCTGTCAAGACGGCAAGATACCAACCATGTTAGTGAGTCTGATGCATTTGTTCAAGGTTTGCTTCCTCAAGGCCAGTGGTTCTCAACCGGTGGGGAATCCCCCCTCCCCCAGGGGGGAATTTTAGAGTTTCCGGGAGGGGGAGGGATTAAGATTATTTCAAGATCGCGTTAATACAAGAACCGATTACGTGATATTGTTTTTCCCTCCATAATTAACGGTTCTGTACTTCTCGCCCTTCTGAAATTCGTTTTATAACGTAAGTAGACCCGCAAATCAAGTTTTGTGCAGACGTCTAGACTTGTTCTAGTATGTATTTTTAAATTTAGCTTCCATTTGTACGTATACTGTGGTAGGAGCCGGGGAAGGGGGGATTTATAGGGATGAAATACGAAAGGGGGGGGGAAATGACATTCTGAACATATGATTAAAGGGTGCATGGGTCAAAAAAGTTTGAGATCCACTGCTCTAGACAGATTCCATTCAATGTAACCGGCTCTATCTACTCGTGGAAATATAATAATAATAATAATAATAATAATAATAATAATAATAATAATAATAATAATAATAATAATAATAATACGCATTTCAGTCAATAAGTAAGTCACACTGTTCTGTGGGATGGCAGTTTGTGTTTTCCACAGGTGTCATTAGGTGACAACAACATCGAACTTTATATTCCCGTTCGTCAATTGGCGCTAGGTGTCTCATGCGCATGCGCGGAGCATAAATAACATGACGACTGTACTTACGGAGTGTACAACCAAAGAGCAACGTGTTGTTGTGCGTGTTTTGTGGGGGGGGGGAACTTCCAACAAAGGACATTCATAAGGAAATGCTTCCTGTTTATGCTGACTACCAACCGGAATCAAAGCGTGCTTCAATGCAATGAAAACATCCTTCTTCGCATTGTGTTCACAAATTCAAGGTTATGCCATCAGCAGGGAAGGTTATGCTGACAGCGTTCTGTGATTGTCAATGAGTGCTTTTAACCAATTTCAAGAAGAACGGTGACAATGTGAATTCTGAATCGTACTGTGAAGTTATATCAATGCTTCATGATGCAATTCGAAGAAAACGTCCAGGACTGCTGGCTAGAGGAGTGTTGCTTCTTCATGACAATGCCAGACCACATACGGCTCGATTAACTCAGGAGAAAATTAACCAACTAAGGTGGGAAATTCTGGACCATCCACCTTACAGCCCCGACTTAGCCCCTAGCTATTTGACCTGTTTGGTCCACTGAAAACCCACCTTGTCGGGAGACATTTCGCAAATTACGCCGAAGTTGAATGTGAAGTAAAAACGTGGTTTAGAAAACAGACCACGAGTTCTATGCAGCCGGTTTGGGAGGACTGATAAAACGATGGGATAAGTGCATCAATGTTGGTGGAAATTATGTTGAGAAATAAAGGGTCAATGTATGCAGGGGCGTCACTAGGGGGGTGCGGGGGGTGCGGGCCGCACCGGGTGACACCATCAAGGGGTGACACCAAAATAAAAAATTTGCAAATTTGACAAAGCAGACATAGCTCTGTCTAGTCGGGTTTCATAACCGTTCATTGTTAAATACATGAGCAGGCACAGGGTGCCACCATGCAGAGCGTCTGGTGCTTAAATGAATAAGACTCAGAGCTCAGAGCTGCTCGGAGCCTCGGAGTCGGAGTAGAATCGTGGGTCATTTGCAAACGCGCCAATTAATGACGTGTGGAGTCACGTGGTTGCAGAAAATGACAGACGTTGTTTACAGGTTCGTTTTTTATGTAAATAATTATTTTTTCGAAATTTTATAATTGTATCAATATCACTAAAATATAAATATTTTAAAGTAAATTAATTAGGACAGGGCATAAATTTTAAAGGAGAAAAACAGCGGCAGGCTTCCACTTAAAAATGTTAGTATTACTATACTATAGTATACTAGTAGTTTACTACTACAATAAATTAATAATTACGGCATACACACGTTTTTCTATCTGTCTGAAAAATATATATGTTAATTTTTTAATTTAATTTTTTAATTAAAAAGATGTAAATAGAAAAATAAATAACGGTTGTGTAATTTTTCGAACCAACGAGTCACTGTTGAGACTGCCACACGCACATCCCCCCAATAATTGATGCGGTTACTGACATTCGCCAGCAATTCCCAATATAAAATAATAAAATATATGTCATGAAATGACAGTCGTGCATTGGCGACAAAACTTCCTGATAAAAGTTAAGAAGAAGTGTTGCAACGAATATTGTTGACCGCCGGTTACATTTGTATATGAATCCATTAATTGTGCCTTGCAGCATTTGCCATCCGCATCGTATGCAGGTTGGTATGTTCAATACTCCATTAGCCAGTAAAAAAGCTACAATCCACTCAAACTTGTTACAATGAAATAAAAAAGTTGTAACTTCCATGAACAATATTTTAAAAAATTTAATATTTTGTATGACAAGTTTTCTTTTGTAGACGGTTCTTTTTAGTGTACATAATCATTTTTTTATTACATTTTAATTCTACGGTAAACAACGCAATTTATCCTAAATAACTATATTTATTAAATTATGAATAAATCATAAATGTTTGGATTATAATTATGTATACAGATTTTATATATTTATATTATATCTTTTTGTTTAGTTGTATATTTTTAAGTCCCTAATTTATTATAGATTTATTATTTTAGAATATTCCATCATGCCACATGGAGTGCACAAAACAAAGAGGCCTAGTGAATGCGAGCAGCGAAAAGCAAAGAAGAAAAGATTTGAATCACTAAAATCACTACCTGGATTCATGCTTCAATATGTCAAGAGACCAAGTGATGGACAAGATTCATCAAAAGACGTTCTTCCTCAATCTACAATTGATAAGGATTCCTCCCATGCTGACAGCATGCATTCTTCAAAAGAGCAACTAGAGCCAGAAATGGAAGAGAATCACGAGATTGATGCAGAAATACATAATGAAATAGCAGTGGATGAAGTTGAAACAGAAATGTATGCTGAAAATGATTCTCGTCATGATACTGTAAATGTGATGAGTCAAGTGGATGAGAAAAATTGGAATATTTTATCTGATGCTTCTTTCTGGAATGCACCAGTTCCAGATCATTTTCGAGTTGAAATTATCAAAAGAGGAAGTTGTTCTTTTCAGAACAAGGATGGGCCTTTCAGTACTGTGACAAGGCAAGGTGCAAAGACTAAAGGAGATGTGCGCCAGCTGTCAAAAGAATGGTTCTACAAGACGATGCCAAATGGTGAGAAAATACTGCGGTCATGGATGGTTTACTCGCTCGTCAGTGAGAAATTATACTGCTTTTGCTGCAGACTCTTTGCTGTTAATGTAACAGAACAAACATCAAAATTTGTCACTGGGTTTCAGCAGTGGTGGAAGCTGAGCCCAAAATTACATAATCATGAGATATCGGATGACCATCTAGGTTGCCTTGAAAAATGGAAAACATTGGCAGCAGACCTGAAGCTGCACAAAACAATTGATGCCGACAGTGTTGCTGTAATGGATAGGGATAAAAAAAAATGGAGGGATATCTTGCACAGGTTGCTTGATATCACATTGCTTCTTGCTAAGCAAAATCTGGCATTTCGTGGTCATAAGGAAGATGCATCTTAGTTGAATAAAGGAAACTTTCTTGAGATGGTTGAGATGCTTTCTAAATATGACTCTGTGTTGAAAGAGCACCTAATGAGATTAAAGCGAACTACATCTGTAACAGTAAAAGCATCCGTATCTTATCTTTCACCAGAAACTCAGAATGAATTTATAACTGTTCTGGCAAATTATGTGAAGGAAATTCTTGTAAATGATATAAAGGCTGCAAGGTATTTTGGAATTATGTTCGACAGCACACCTGACATATCACACACTGACCAGATGTCTGAGGTGATCAGATATGTGAAAATCCACAATGGGGAAGTTGAAGTGAGAGAAGTGTTTCTAGGATTTTTCCCTTTAAAGGGGAAAAAAGCTGATGACCTCAGTTCAGACATTTTAAAAAATCTAGAAAGTGATGGACTTGACATAATGATGTGCAGAGCTCAAGGTTATGATAATGCTGCCACAATGTCTGGAATTCATGGAGGTGTTCAAGCCATTCTGAAAAGAAAGAATAAGAAAGCTATTTTTAACGGATGCGTGGATCATTCGCTTAACTTGTGTGGTCAACACTCTTTTGCTGAAAATGCTTTATGTGTAACATTTTTTGGAACTCTTGAGAGAATGTATTCCTTCTTTGCTGCTTCCATCCATCGATGGGATGTTTTAATTGAACACACTGCAATGTCGATTAAAAGGCTATCAACAACACGCTGGAGTGCACATCATGCTGCTGTTAAACCGGTGAAAGATAAGTTTGATGAATGTGTGGCGGCGATTGAAGCTCTATGTGATCCTCGTGAAAATGTGGAAACAAGAGGTGCAGCACAAGGTCTTTTACCTGCTGTCTGTGATTTCACGTTTCTGTGCTACCTTTACTTTTGGGCTGCTGTACTTGAGGAAGTTAATTTGACACAGCAGTATCTGCAGACTAAAGGCTTAACTCTTGACAAAGTAGTGACCAAGTTAGAGGCATTAAGACTTTTTCTGCAGGAGAAGCGCAGTCACTTAGTGGAGCATGCAATTGAACAGGCACTTTTAAAAGCAGACCAATTTGGAATAACAGTAGAGAGAAGATTAAGGTTCAAGAAGAGAATGGCAGGGGAACAACTCAGAGATGCTGGACTCACTATGCAAGAAGAAAACAATAGGGCGATGCTGGAGTGTATTGATCGTTTTCATTCTGAACTCCAGACCAGATCAACAGCGATCAAGGAAGTAGCAAATATGTTTGAGGCTGTTCAAGCCAAGAGTCTTCTATCAGCAACTGAAGAAGAGTTGCTGGTGTCAGTTCCAAAATTGACCACTTTCTATGATGAGCTATCCGAAGTAGAGCTTTTAAAAGAAATACCAAGGCTGAGAAGACACCTGAAGTCAGCAGATAATGATATCCACAAAGCCAAAGACTGGTCAATATTTGATATTTTAAAATTCATAGTTGACTGGGATTTCCTTGAATCTCTCCCAATACTCTCACTAAGCCTACAACTATTTCTTACGATCTGTGTGTCTGTGGCTTCATGTGAGAGGAGCTTTTCAAAACTGAAACTTATAAAGAACTATTTGCGATCAACCATGGGACAGTCAAGACTTTCTGATCTGGCTATATTATCAATTGAAAGTGATATGGTGAAAGATATTGATTTTGATGATGTGATTGACAGGTTTGCAGCTTTGAAGACCAGGATGGGAAACTTTTAATTTTAAATAACAGAAATTTTAATGTTAAATAACAAAAATTTAACTTTGTCCGAGTTTGTCGAAGTTCTTTATTTATGTTTTACCTGAAGTATTGAAGTTATATTGTTCAATTTGTTTTCTTTCTTATGTCCTTATTAACTTTTTGACTTATTTTACAAACATTACTATATGCGATTATATATGGTACAGAAACACTCGGAAGAAGGCCATGGTGAAAGTGTAGAGGGGTGACACCAAGAGTTTACCGCACTGGGTGACACCAACCCCAGTGACGCCACTGAATGTATGTATAAAAATAAACTGGTTTCAGGTTGTTATCATATTTAGTTATTTTTCTACAGCCATTTGTGACGTACTTATTGAATTCCCCTCGTAATAACAATAACAATAATATCAAAAATGATAATACACTGACTGAAGTGATGATGCGCTGACTAAATCCTTAAGTAATGACAAACTGAAGTTATAATTCACTGACTGATGGAAGAAAACTTTCTTCACTTCCAGGTTATACACCTGAAAATTCACGTAGTTTGTTGCTAAGGAAAAATTAATGGAGTAAAATATAATTTATAATCAAGAGAGCGAGCTATCGACTCGCAATCGTTAATGATCGAAATGGATGTGATTTTCCAGGAGAGGAGTACGACTAAAATCAGGTATGATCCTTTGAAATATCATGTCTGAAAAGGGGGATAAAAGCCAGGATGTCCTATCTTAATGGCGGTAAATCACACAGAGTGCTCTGTGAGGCTCAAAACCCCGATGCATAGAACAAATATTTGCAAATCCTTGGATTTATTACTGGTGTTTGATTATCGTTCCTAGCCAGGCCTAATCATGCTGGTCTGAGCAATTAGGGCAATGCTTCTCTCGGGCCACTTGCTAATATTGTGTCAACTAATAGCCACAGCTCGTGCGGACACATAACTATACGCACTAGCTTCCCGCAGAGGATATTCAGCTCGACATATTCTCATATTCGGCATTATCATTTTCGCATAACGGTGTTGTGGCTATCATACTTCTGCCTGTCTGCTGTAATTACTGCCTGATAGTGCTAATGGGTGGGAAACGGACGTTGGTGATATTCAATAACGTTAATGTATGAACCGTGGAAGCGTATCTAGTGGTTCTACGTGATGGAACACTTTGATAAGGTGAAGTGAATACAGGATAGTTTAGTTTCAACAATGAAAGGCAAGTTTAACTTGCGGAGAATTTCAGGGTTATCACGGTTTAACTTGCAGAGAATGTCAGGATAGTTACCGCTTTTTTGCAGAATGCCTGCCTGCCTGCCTGCCTGCCAGCCTGCCTGCCTGCCAGCCTGTCTGTCTGTCTGTCTGTCTGTCTCTCTGTCTGTCTGTCTGTCTGTCTGTCTGCCTGTCTCTTTCTTGCAAAACCTGATGTGCGATGAGTTCTCTGCCGTGAATCACAGACATCGCATAATGCGTTCTCTTACATTTTACATTGAGGTATATCATACTTAAATGTCTCAAATCTTATAATAACAGATGGAAAACGTATTATAGAAGATACATGTAAAATTCCTCGTTTTATAGTGGTGTTTGTGTAATGTCT
This sequence comes from Cepaea hortensis, assembly GCA_963921405.1. Taxonomy (NCBI): domain Eukaryota; kingdom Metazoa; phylum Mollusca; class Gastropoda; order Stylommatophora; family Helicidae; genus Cepaea; species Cepaea hortensis. The sequence goes on from OY992881.1 coordinate 52,257,935, forward strand.
AACCACAGTCATTTATCTTGTGCTGCCAATAATTTCTTATACTGATATTCTTCCAAACCACGATGTCAAACTGTCCAGTAGATGTTTTCTTTAGGGTCCCCTGGCCTCTCTTCCTCCCCTACTTTCCCGTTGTGACGACATACTCAAACTTTACATTTCTCATGACATGCCAAAGAATTTGAACTGATGCACGTAACCGGATCTCTTTGTTAGTTAAGTTTTTTCAAGATATCTGCATTGTATTTTCTATCGTCCACAGTGTTCTATCATTCTTCTATATAACGATATAATTCCTAACTCGGCTAATTGTCCAATGTAAACAACATGCGTTATTCTTATGGTTTTTTTTTTCTCATGAAAATGAAAAACAATTTACAAGAAGATATAACGAAACGGAAAGTGAAAAAAAAAAAAAACAACACAGGACTTAGTCTTTAAAAAAAAGGAAACACAGAAGTAATGGTTATTGCAAAGAAAAGTTGTATACCCAAATGCAGCATTCAAGTAAATGGAACTAATCTGAAACATGTCAATGCATTTAAGTATTTGGGTACTTCAATAACAGCAGATGGAAGATGTATTAAGGAAGTTAAATGTAGAATAACCCAAGCTAAGGAAACATTTCACAAGATGAAGAATATTCTATGAAATTTATATTTATTAATCGAAGTGATGAAAATCCTGATGCCATCTGTCATTGTCATTTACTGCCAATATAGTAAGTACCTTGCAACCAACACAGAACTGGCACTATTAGCCACCGAATGCTGATGCATATGCTGGGGGAGGATCTGAGCACCTATGGACCTGTCCGGAGTGCAATGAAGATAACCTAAACTGATAACTGATAACTGATAGTACCTTGCGGTGTATGGCTGGGGGAGGGGGTTGTCTTTGAGCCTGAGGAATTAAGGCCGCCTGGGTAGTGCAGTCGCCGCAAAGTGTAGCGAAACATTGACAATTAGCAAACAAGTGAAGGATTTATTTAGAGCGGAAGTGATATCGTTTTATAGAAAAATTATGAGAACACCGTGGGCGGATTGAAAGAGCAATGACTATATCTTGAAAGATGTTAGCTTAAAATTAGACCTTGTGGTAACAGAAGAATACAGTCCAAATTCTTTGGAAATATTATGTGAAGGGGAAAGGTCGGGTGTGTCGTCACAACGGGAGAGTTGGACGGGAGGAGAGGCTGTAAGAGACCAAGAGAGAAGATACTGGACAGTTTGACATTATGGCATGGAGGCACACCAATTACAGTCACGATTGGCAGCACACGAGACAGAAGGCTGTTGACAGAATGATCACCAACGCCACACGGCATGGACTTTAATAAGATCGGCAACCCAAAAGATAGAAGGCCGTGGACAGACATGATCACCAACGCCACACGGCATGGACTGTAAGAAGAATACTGCTACTCATTTTTAAAAAAAAACCGGCACCAGGAAACTGCATCACATTTCGTGAGCCTGAGTGCACGGACGAATAGTTGGTCAGACTTTCCCTCCCGACGATAGCTGGCATGGAACAACTCGTCCCAATGCGCTCCTGCCATTGTTAGCGTAATCTCCTAACCGCTACATTAACGAGCCAGCTACTATACACTAGTCAACAGAAATTAATAACTTGGGACTACTTCATACAACTGTGAACTCATTGATATGTATTAATAGGGAGGAGAAAAAAAAAAGAACACAGACTTATACTTTCAGACAAAGTTACACTTTTGAACTGTAGAAAACTAAACAAATACAAAAGTTTTAATATATTTGAATAAGGAAATTACCGCAGGCCAAATCAGAATAATTTCTCTTCATTTTAAGACAAAGCAATGGTTATATTGCGTATTAATTTTAGTTACCAATAATAAGAGATACTTTCGCGTGTACTACAAATACCTGTACATACACATTACTAGCGACAGTAATATGACTATTTCACTTGTGTCAGGTCTTAGTCAGATATGACTGAGCTACTGTATAACAGAAGACGGTACTACCTGCTTTCTGTTAGCGCCGAACGTTGGGCGGCGCTTACCAAACCCGACACCCCACATTGTGCCAACGGCCTCGGGCGGAAGAGCGCAATTGGGAGGGTACAAGCTTACCCTGGTGCGAGGAAATGCAAGCTAAAGACAAAATGTCATGGCAGGGCAGACCAGGCTCTAAGCCTTGGTTGGCGGCTGGTCTAGGATCGAAGCTCCGACAGGCGGACAGTTAGAGCATTGCTTTGCTGATCCGGCAGCTTCTGAAGCTTGTCTTGTTCCAGATGTAGGGGTGTTACCTTTCCTCTGGAGTGAACTAGGCAGGCCGAGAGAGGGATCATGCTGCATGGGCAACACATGATCTCTATATTTTAGCCCAGGCTTTGTATTACCCCGACTCACAGTGTGGCTTTCGTCAGAACCGGTCTACCATTGATATGATATTCTCATTGCGACAAATGCAAGAAAAATGCCGTGAACAGAATCAACCACTGTTTATTGCCTTCATCGACCTCACAAAAGCAGTCGTGAGGGTCTGTTCAAGGCACTAAAGAAGATTGGCTGCCCACCAACTCTTCTGTCCATTGTGGAATCGTTCCACACAGGCATGAAGGGTATAATCAAGTTTGATGGTGCAACTTCTGAAGAATTTGAAATCAAGAGTGGAGTTAAGCAAGGTTGTGTACTAGCTCCCACCCTCTTTGGAATATACTTTTCACTTCTACTGAAATATGCCTTTCGTGATCAGGATGGTGGTATATAAATTCACACACGCTCAGATGGCGCCTTTACAATGCTCAGAGATTGAAGACCAAGACCAAAATTAGAAGGGTACTGATCAGAGAGTTGCTTTTTGCAGATGATGCTGCAGTTACGACCCACTCTGAGGAAGAATTGCAATGTCTACTATCTGCATTCTCCAATGCTTGTTCTGAATTTGGTTTAACAATGAGCAAAAAAGAAGACACAGATTATGTCACAAGGTGCACATGGGGTACCATCAATCTTTATTGACGACGCCGAACTAGAGATGGTAGACCATTTTACATATCTAGGATCAGTGGTAAATAGCAAATTATCCCTAGATCAGGAAATCAACATCCGGATTGGTAAGGCAGCAACAACAATGAACAGGTTAAGAAAAAGAGTCTGAGAGAACAGGAAGCTTACTGCAAAAACAAAAGTCCTTGTCTATCAAGCCCGTGTTCTTAGTACTCTTCTTTATGGCATTGAAACCTGGACAACTTACTCACACCAAGAGAAACATTTAAACAGCTTTCATATGCGATGTCTGCGAAGAATTCTTGGTATTAAGTGGCAAGACAAAATTACAAATACTGAAGTATTGGAAAGATCAGGTTGTGTGACAGTTTATTCCATGCTAGGTCTTCGTAGACTAAGATGGATAGGACATCTTAGGAGGATGGATGATGGTAGAATACCAAAGGACATCTTTTTTGGTGAATTACAGATGGGTAAGAGATCTCAGGATTGGCCTCTACTACGATACAAAGATGTGTGTAAGCGGGACATGATTGATACAGGCGTTGATAATGCACATTGGGAGCATGTCGCCGCTGAACGTGTTGCATGGAGGGCAAACATCAGAAATGGAATAAAGACAAAGGAGAAAATTATTGCAGATAAGTCACACACCGAGCGTTTGAGACGTAAGATGGTGCATGATGGTGGAAATGACCACGTGTTCACATGCACCCACTGTGAACGGACATTTACAGCGCAAATTGGCCTTATCAGTCACATTCGCAACCGCCATAGATAAAAGTTATTATGCCTTTTTAAAGCACAAACTATCGTCTGTCAAGACGGCAAGGTGCCAATTAGTAAAATAGTCATATTACTGTCGCTAGTAATGTGTATGTACAGGTATTTGTAGTACACGCGAAAGTATGTCTTATTATAGGTAACTAAAATTAATACGACTATTTATATGACTATTTTACTACTAATATCAGAACTTGTGTCACTGTATTTGGGTGTATTAAGCCGTAGTTATTAGCAATAATAAGAATGGCATAAACTGGCTGTAGCGTAGTGGCCAGAAGCTCGCTTGCCAGCCTGATGGTCATGGGTTAGATTCGCATCTTGGCGGATCCAAATTACACCCCTCCTCCCCCCCCCCCCCCAAAAAAAAAAATGACCTGAGTTCTCAAGTCGACACAACCTAATATGGGTACGCAGAAATGTCATGGGAAACAAAAGCGACCGGCCAGATACTGACTATATCATCCAACAAGTGCCGAATGGTGTATACAAATATGGGTCTAGCACCATATACCCAATGCTCCTTAAAGCGTGTGAAGGGGTCCTTTACTTAAATAAACTGGGGGAAATCCCGGAATTGATTCCGTTCTGTTTGGTTTGAAAATGACCTATGTCTTTGCACACGAATAACTTCAAAAGAGCTTCGGCTTCTCCCAAAGAGCACACAAGTTCTATAACAGATGGTAACCCCCGTGCCTCAATCGGGATGCACTTGTGTGTAGACCTAATTACACTCGCTATAACATTTATTTTTGTAGCTGGGGTTTTACTTCTGAAATTTAGCTGGGACAGCAGACTTTTCGATCTATGGACAGCAGACTATTCTATTTATTCTTATCGATCTTCAGATGCCCCTGGGGTTTTAACACTGAAGATGCACACTGGCCTTATTAGGTTTAGCTCTTTTCCGAAACGTCAAGGCGTTCGAGCTACTATCTCCAGAACGGAACACACTGTGATTTGAATTCAGTCTGCTCTATTCAGAGTAGGGCGCTTAAACTATAAGCTACTTCACTACCCGAGTGACATTACTATTTTATAGATACGAGGAGTAACGGCTGCAGCAGGATATAACAATAGGAAATACAAACAATTAGGTATGTGTAAATCCTGCCAAAAAGTGAGAGATACGAAAGACAAGACACATTGTACATACTTTACAACCAACTCTACTACGGCGCACGTACTCATACTTCACAGGGGAGTAAGTCAATTATGATATCACAACACACACCATCCCTCCCCCCTCCCCCAAAAGAAAAAAAAATAAAATACAAATAAGCATACCACGACACGAATCGACGTTTCTATTATAATAATCTTCCCCAGGAACAACACACCCAGATCTAAATAAAACCATGAAATTAGAAAAATTTATAACATTAAAACAGAAGTCATACATAGACTTTTTTGTTTATGTCTTATCAGTCCCTAATATTGTTGATTATGAGTCCGGATATTCAAAGTCTGTGCCATTTTTAATCTCCTGAATGTTGGCTGTGATCTTTGGTTGGCATGTAGATTTGTCAATGGACATTATTGTTGTTTCGGAACATCTCAGCGAAATATAAATAAACTAAACAGGAAACACAAGAAATTAAACAAGACATAAGAGACGAGAGGTGAATTATGAAAGACGGGGAAAAGATAGACTTGTGATTTGCGAAATTGTGCACATACATACGATACATTTGATTAGGAAAACAGCAAGTGAAATGGTTCGGCCTCATAATAGGGCGATGATGTACAGACTGAATGGAGAAAGAAACAGAGGCCGACAATGTAAGGAATGGACAGAGGGAATAAATGAGCCCATGGAAATCTCGACATATAAAGTCCCCAATCGGGCACTCTCCCGTTGTTTATGCTTCCCCTCGACGCCGCAAGGCACAAGGGGTAAAAATGATGAGATGAGGTGAAATGAGATACAGATACAATCTGTCTTGGTTAAAGTGAGAGCGACCAAATGCCAGGTAAGTCTTCTGTGTGGTGCGGATACATGGGCTATGATGAAGCAAGTGGAAGAATGGATTATTGTTCTTGAAATGCGGATGTATATAAAGCCGGATGATTATCGAAGAGAGATGAAACATCAAATAAAGGTGTATTAAAAGCCAGGAATGAAAAAAAAAAAGGCTCACTAAACGAGGCAATAGCCCAAAACCACATAGTTTTCATCGCATAAAAAGACCGCGAAGAAATAAAAAAAACCGGAAAACCAAACAAGAGAGATCGTTGGATGATAAACTACTGTGAATAGTGCAACAGTTTTAATGGGAGGGCACTATTAGCTCGCGTCATGGATAACGGATGCTCATCTGTAACATCTTCTCACAAGATAGGGAGTATTACTGGAGTTTGTTGTGAAGATGGCAAATTATCAAGTGTCTAGGTTCCTAGAGAGAGAGAGAGAGGGAGAGAGAGAGAGAGAGAGAGAGAGAGAGAGAGAGAGAGAGAGAGAGAGAGAGAGAGAGAGAGAGAAACACACAAACACACACATACAAATGTATATATCTGTTTATTTTCTTTGCTGGACGTTGTTTAAAAGTCGACAGGGTCGACTTCATTGCACCGGGTTTTATCCTTCATGGCTCGGTCTCTTTCCGCAGCGCGAACTCCGTAGCTTCAGCGACGACCCACAGGAGTCTCCGAAAAAATTCACTCGTGAACCGAAGGAGACGGCGCGGAATCGAATCCACAACCTTCGGAACCTGAGTCAAACGGCTTGACCACTTCGCCACGGAGACTCCAAAGGAGTTGCAGGACGTTACGATTAACCCCAACACCAGATTGATTTTCTAGACAATTTTACGTTCAGTAGTTTGCCGTTGTTTATGAACGAGAAGTCATCGGTTAAATCCAGCTGGCCGGTGTGTGGATTGAACCAACACACGCGCCGTCATCGTATCCGAAACTTAAGAGCAAGTGCATTAACCCCCAACGACCATGCTGACCTCATATATAGAGTGTGTATTTTAATGAGTGTGCAGTGCTTGAAAATAAATATTGCCGATCCGAGTTTTGTATTTACCTATTATGTTGCATGAACTTTACAGAGTGTGAATACAAAACTTGGACCGGCAATATTTTCAAACACAGCACAGTCATATATATATATATATATATATATATATATATATATATATATATATATATATATATATATATATATATATATATATATATATATATATATATATGTGTGTGTGTGTGTGTGTGTGTGTGTGTGTGAGTGTGTGTGTGATGTGTGTCTGTGTTTGAGCGTGCGTGTGTCTGTGTCTCTGTGTGTGTATGTATATATGACAACATTAACAGCGTAAACCTAAGCGAATTATAACAAAACATGTGTGTAAACAAGCCGAGAGGATGGACGGTTTTACGTCTGTTCGTTCCAGATCAGCTTTCAAAGTATACATTTTCTCCAGCTTAAAATCGCCATAAGCTGAGGTCGCTGGTTACAAATGAAGACTCTAAGACTGCACCAAGCAAAACAGCGTTTTCTCTAAATGAAATGCAAACAATGTTGCTTAATTAAGCCTGGAATTGAATGTTTTTTAGTGCGTGCATATTTACCCTTCTTTTGTTTCGCCTGGGCCTTCCACCATATTGATCTAATATTATGTAGAGCTTTGCGATTGGATCAGACGATACGCTAGGGGGTTGTCAGCTTGACAGGCAACGGGGCCTTGGTTCTCTATGTCTGATGCGAAACAAAGTAGGATGTTTCTTGCTTGTTGATTAAAAATAGCTCTGTGGGAATGGAGAATCGTGAAAGGGATTAGGGATGACACATGGGGGGTATGCTTCATCATGCAAATTAATGCAACGTGGGAATACCTGCGTGCATTTATACATTTACACACACACAAACACATTTCACACACACTTACTTACTTACTTACTTACTTACTTACTTACTTACTTAATTACTTACTTACTTACATACATATACAGACAGACAGACAGACAGACAGACAGACAGACAGACATCCGTCCGTCCATCCATCCATCCATCCATCCATCCATCCACCCATCCATCAATACATACAGGGTGTATTTTTAATGACTGTGCAGTGTTTGAAAATATTGCCGGTCCAAGTTTTGTATTTACCTGTTATGTTGCATGAACTTTACAGAGGGTGAATACAAAACTTGAACCGGCAATATTTTCAAACACTGTACAGTCATTAAAAATACACCCTGTATGTATTGATGGATGGGTGGATATAGTCTGAAATTGTTACATGGAAATGACTTGGGAAGCAAAGGTGGCCGGCGTGATACCGATCACATCACCCACCGAGGGCCCATTGGTCTATAACAGTGGTTCTCAACCGGTGGGGAATTCCCCCCCCCCCCCAGGGGGGAATTTCATGGTTTCCAGGGGGGGGGGGATGAAGACCATTTCAAGATCGTGTTAATACAAGAACCGATTACTTGACATAGTTTTTCCCTTCATACTTTACAGTTATGTATGTCTCGTCCGTCTAAAATTCATTTTATAAAGTAAGTAGACCCACAAATCATGTTTTATGTGGATGTCTAGACTTGTTTTAGTATATGCTATTACAGTTGCCTTCCACTTTTACGTATACTGTGTAGGGGTGAGGGGATATTTAGATAGGAAATGTGAAAAGGGGAGGGGGGGGGAATGACGTTCTGAAAATACGGTGAAGGGGGGAACGGGCCAAATTTTTGATAGGAAGGGGGGGTGGGGAATGGCGTTCTGAAAATATGGTGAAGGGGGGAATGGGCCAAAAAAGGTTGAGAACCACTGGTCTATAAGTATATGGGTCTAGCACCACATGGCTACTGCGCCATAAGGAGTATACAAGGGTCCTTTGGGACGCAGAGGTGTTTCCAAGGCACCAGGGCCGGGATCTATACTGGCCAAGACCTGCTGAGACGTCCACGCCGTGCGTCCTTTCGGGGACCTGGCTAACATCAGTAGGATCGACGATTCCTCCGAAGCCGGAGAGTGTCTGCCTGTACGGCGAGGAACCACCAGTCTGCACACCAATAAGCCAGACATGGGACAACGGATACTCACGCAAACCTCAGTCCGGTATGACATCACAATGATTTTGGACAACAGGATGTCTTCATCCGACACGCAGGACTTCACGCTGGAGTTCACAGCCAGCGAACACAAGCAAGCAAGCAAAGCGTCCTGTATGCAAATGCCTGGTCGTGAACAAGTTGGCTTTTTTTTTTTTTGTTTCTTTTTTTATTCGCTCGCATTGAACCCAAGCGTAGTCCACACATGTACTGTTACTTCTTGTGTACTGGACTGATTTTGCATGTGGATTAGTCTTCCCTATTACCAGTGTCCCTTACCATTAGGCGAACGCACTCCGACTTCAGGGGGACTTGTAATTTACCTTCCCAAGTTAAGGGCGAGAAGTCAACATTTTAGTTCAACTCACTGGTGTGGGGTTGAACCCGCTAACTTGACAGCAGCACACCGGAAGTTTAAGAGCGAGCCTCTTATCCATTCGGCCATGCTGACCTCCATCTACGCATGTAATCCGGGCTCCAATGTTGCACACTTCGCTGATAATCATAATACTATGAGCACGGTCGGATGAGGGTTTGACGCCTGGGCTCATCGCCTGCTAAGTGAGCGGAAGAATGGCCACCTATTCCGCTGTGCATTCAGGCCTACAAAATGTAGGTGGCCCTACCACATCTCAGACACATAATATTAAACTGCTTCGGGACAAATGAATTAAATGGTACTTGCGATTGTATGTCTGTGTTAACTAAAGGCATTTAGAGTAGATACAAAGAGTAAAACAAGTACAGTACCTGCGACATGCCATTGAGGGATACCGTTTGAAGTATGTGATTACCATCCATCCATCATGTGCCATGCCGGTAAGCGTGGGCGGTCATGTTCTGCCATCTCACTCGATCACCAGAATCGTGGATAAGCTCCGTGTTCCTGTCTCGGCCATGCCACGTGGCCAAACCATCCAGGTATTTACTTCTTGGTCTTCCCCTTGGTCTCTTCCCTTCGATCTTACCAGTCGGGATGGTGATTACACAGATATATTATTCGCTGTGGAGCTTTGCAGTCCGTTGAAGTGAGAAATGATAGCATGGGTGGTGAAATAACGACACAGAAGTTCGGGTAAAACGTAAAGTCGCAGCACACACCAGAATGCCGAGAAATTGAAGTGGCAGGCATACGGTGTTTCGAAACTTTCCATTTGAAATGATCATAGTGCTAATAAATGTATGTCTACTTACGGCCATCTTTATACCTCAAAAAGTATCCTTGCTGGTAATTGGGTAATATAGCAGATTAATGGTGCCGCCATGTTTGTACCTTGCTAGTCGCCTTTATATTTATGCATTATGTGAGCTGCTGTTGTTGATCAGAGCTGGGAGGTAACAATCCTGGTGTTAGAAAGCTCTATTTGTTGTTGTTGTTGTTGTTGTTGTTGTTGCTATATAATATTTCCCTTGAATTATACTTGTTTCAAGTTCAGTTATGAGTGACAATTGTTGCCTTTGAATGTTTTTTTAGGTAATTATGATGCTAAACCCATATGCACGAGACCTACAACAATTGTTGGGCATTGTAGTAACAATGAGTGTACAGAAAGGACTTTCCTTGAATATCAAGAAAACAGTAACAAATGTGATATCAAAGAAAATGGTGACACCAATATGTGACATAGAAATAGAAGGGGAAATACTTAACCAAGTTGATAATTTTAGATACCTAGGGGCATTTATAACATCAGATGGAAGATGTACAACAGAGATTAGGAGCAGAATAGGGCAGGCAAAAGCCGCATTTCAGAAAATGAAGAGTATCTTATGCAATAAGTCACTATAACTGAATGTAAGAAAGAAAGTTCTGAAATGCTATGTAGAACCAGATTTGCTGTATGGCAGTGAATCTTGGAATGTAAATGAACACATTAGGAAGAACTTAGAAGCAATAGAGATGTTTTTAAGACGAATGTTGCGAATTCCTTGGACCAACTGAGTAACTAACAATGATTGCCTGAAAGAGGCTAATGAAACTAGAACACTATATATAACAATAAGAAAGAGACACACAGCTTTCTTTGGTCATGTGATGAGAAGAGAGGCATTGGAGAACATCGCGACAACTGGAAAGATCGAGGGGAAAAAAGGCAGAGTCAGACCAAGAGAAATGATGCTGGACTGATTGAGACGATGGCATGGAGGATTATCATCAGCAGATTTCATCCAGAACACCAAAGACCGAGATCTGTGGAGAGCCACAAACGCCTACGCCAGCTGGCAGGGCACTTGATGATGATGATGATGAAGAAGCCCATATTCTCCACAACCAAACCGAAGTATGAGAGGTAATGTGACCACTAACACTCTACTCACTTTTACTTCCCTAGAATAGAACTGTTCATGTCTTAGCTAGGAAGTATACAGCCGTGAACAAATGTCGAGGTATTGCAGGTGTTATAAGATCACTCACTAAAATATAAGGAATAGGCAAATGAAATTTGTGGAGAATATCATCACAAGACGTTCTATAGAGAAATTAGCCTTGTGTGGAAGAATGCTAGGCAAGTGAGGCAGAGGAAGATAGAGAAATTAGCCTTGTGTGGGAAAATACTAGGCTAGAGAGGCAGACGAAGATAGAGAAATTAGCCTTGTGTGTGAGAATACTAGGCTAGAGAGGCAGACGAAGATAGAGAAATTAGTCTTGTGTGGGAAAATACTAGGCTAGAGAGGCAGACGAAGATAGAGAAATTAGCCTTGTGTGTGAGAATACTAGGCTAGAGAGGCAGACGAAGATAGAGAAATTAGCCTTGTGTGTGAGAATACTAGGCTAGAGAGGCAGACGAAGATAGAGAAATTAGCCTTGTGTGGGAGAATACTAGTCTAGAGAGGCAGACGAAGATAGAGAAATTAGCCTTGTGTGTGAGAATACTAGGCTAGAGAGGCAGACGAAGATAGAGAAATTAGCCTTGTGTGTGAGAATACTTGGCTAGAGAGGCAGACGAAGATAGAGAAATTAGCCTTGTGTGTGAGAATACTAGGCTAGAGAGGCAGACGAAGATAGAGAAATTAGCCTTGTGTGGGAGAATACTAGTCTAGAGAGGCAGACGAAGATAGAGAAATTAGCCTTGTGTGTGAGAATACTAGGCTAGAGAGGCAGACGAAGATAGAGAAATTAGCCTTGTGTGGGAGAATTCTAGGCTAGAGAGGCAGAGGAACATACATAAATTAGTCTTGTGTGGGAGAATACTGGGCAAGAGAGGCAGATGAAGATAGATAAATTATCCTCGTGTGGGAGAATTCTAGGCAAGCGAGGCAGAGAACGATAGAGAAAAAGGCGCGTGGAAAACGTAAACAGTTGGGGAATGAATAATAATATTAACAACACCAATTTAATCAACTATTCTGATGACAGAGAAGATTGGAGAGTTATGTTGATTGATACAAAAGAAGAGGGACAGAAAACAATACAACTATGGAAGTAAATGTATCCGACATGGATTTCTGTATTAAAAGTTGAATACATGAAAAGCAATAACTCACTGTCATGACTTCCGCTTAGTAATTGTGATTTTAGTTTCCTCTTAGAATTCGCAAAGCACATCGAAGTCTAATATTTGCAAGACGCACACACGTTTATATAAAGTTTCAACACGTTTGACCTACTTTAATCACTAGAAATCTTGGTACGAACGTTTCTTAATGTTTAGGTTTTCTTCTGTTTCTGTTCAAGGAAATGTTATAATTATTGTAATCATCCATTTGTTGCCCTTGTAATTACAATTATGCTCACTGGTTCAACTCATTGTTAAATTATAATAACACAACGGAACAAAACCGCGCGAATCCGCACAACAACCTTTACAAGTCAAACTCACATTTGGCGACTGCAGTCTGTGACCAGTCTATTGCAGCTTTATACCCACACTAGCCCATAAACCCTTTGTTGTTTTGCAAATATTGAAGCCGCCCCAGTGTTTATAAATATTATTCTCTTAATATCAGAATCTAAATATTGAGCCGAGTCCCTGATCAAACTGTGCGAACCGCATCTGATGAGTTTGCCCAAAGTTTAAAGCCGTAAAGACGTACAAATATTGATAATACCCAGGGGCAAAACAAACCAGTACTCCACGGGGTATTACCATAGGCAGTACTCCTCAGGCCCGCGGGGGTAGGGGTGGAAGCGACAGTTCTATCATTGTTTGCTGATATCACACTAATATTTACAGCAGTATGTTGTGACAAGAATCAGCAGTCGAGGGATAACGTGAAGGGATTATTAACAAACCTGCAGCAGTAAACGTGTCGAGAGTTTGTGTACTTGTGGCGTGAACACACAAGTATGATTTACTTTCAGTAACTGTGCAAAGAGAAAGGGGATGGTGATGTTACTACAAACATTTACTTGACGGTTGCCATGTTGTAACGGATCTGTCGATGTAAATCTTTAACAGTCCAGTTTCTTTAAATCATGTGTATCTGTAGATGCAAATCTTTAACGGGCAAGTTTCTTTAAATCATGTGTATAACAAATCTGTATATATAAATCTTTAAAGGGCCAATTTTTTTTTAATCGTGTGTATAACAAATCTGCAGATGTAAATCTTTAACTGGCCAGTCTAAATTAATGAAATGGAAAATAACAGATCTGTAGATATAAATCTTTAACTAACCAATTTCTTTTAATCACAATGCGCTTAACAGATCTGTATACATACATTGCTAACGGACCAGTTTCTTAAATCACAATGTATATAACAAATCTATATGTGTAAATCTTTAACGGACCAGTTTCTTGTAATCATAATGTGTATAACAGATTTGTATTTGTATATTTTTGAGGCACCAGTACCCTTCAATCACAATGTGTATAAGTTTATTCTTTGAAAATATCTACATGTTTAAAATACTACCGGGTACAATGTCGTCTCAGCAGGTCTTCTCAACGAACATGATTAATGTTTCTTGACGATTCACACAGCTTGAAATCTTTAATATAAAAACCACATTTCTTACTGTCGACCAGGGGTCAAGGGTTCGAATTTACACCCAGGTAAATATTAAACATTGGCCTGGGGTCGCAAGTCGACCCAGCCCAACATGAGTATGAGGACATATCTTGGGAAGTGAAAGTGGTCGGTGAGTTATTGACCACATCATTCGCTAGTACATATATGGGACTAACAACATATGCCAATACACCCGAAGATATGTTGATAGGCTAAATATATATATATATATATATATATATATATATATATATATATATATATATATATATATATATATATATATATATATATATATATATATATATATATATATATAGAGAGAGAGAGAGAGAGAGAGGGAGGGAGAGAGAGTGAGAGGGAGAGAGGGACAGAGAGAGAGAGAAAGAGAGAGAGGGTGGGAGAGGGAGTGAGAGGGAGAGAGGGACAGAGAGAAAGAGAGAGAGGGAGGGAGAGAGAGGGAGAGAGGGACACACAGAGAGAGTGAGAAAGAGAGAGAGGGAGGGAGAGGGAGAGAGAGGGGGAGAGAGGGTCAGAGAGAGAGAGAGAGAGAGAGAGAGAGAGAGAGAGAGAGAGAGAGAGAGAGAGAGACAGACAGACAGACAGAGGCGAAACATATAATCACGAAAAGAGTAAGAGATAAAACAGAATGAAGACGTTTTCATCAAATGTGATATCGCATATGGCATTATAAGAAGCACATCGCACAAGGAATGGCTCAGTGACAATTGTAGGCAGTGGACACTACTTTCTACTTATCCAACACAAGAGTATTGTCCTAAAAGCACTTCCTAACCTGATCCTTGGTATAGCAATGACTGCAGAAAGAAGGGGAAAATAAACATACTCGTTGTAGGTATTGCAAGGTATTAACAAGTTAGTTGCATGGATTTTACATGACATTGCAGTCAATCCCAGCATTTATTGACTTTGTGATTTACTACTAGGCGATTGTAGTTTAGTAGTCTGCCTGTACTTTTTGAACGGCCGACGCCTCTTATCACCGAAATCAACACAAAGAGGCCTGCTTTCGAGTTATCCACAACTGATTTCGATCCCTCGACTAGGTATGTTTGGGAATTACGAAATTGCGCGTCTCACTATTCCCTAAATCAGAGCACATAAATGACAGCATAGCCTTGTGCAGACGAAACAATGTCACTGTTGTTTACACCGAGTCACATAAATAATATGCCTGATGAAGAACTGAGTTCAATATGTTCCATCAGAGACCATTACTCTGTGTGTCCAATACAAAGAGTAATAGTCCTAGAGAAGGCTTACCCACAGACAAACATAAACAATGACAAATTAAATGTCGAAATCAATAACAAGATGGCGACAAATCAAAGCCTTGACCTGTCTGGAAGTTGCCACATTGTTCGTCGGGTAAATACTTGCCAGAGAATTGGGCCAAACATGAGTGTCACGCTAAGATCTTTGGATGACACGGCTTGTGATAACTGCCAGCAAAGTTTACAATAGTTGATTACATGAATCGACTGGCAGACAAACAAAATGTCTCTGGTAGAGACGATTAATTTGTTCCTGCAAAATATTTATTTTCATTTTCATAACAGTATATAAGAAATTAAAATTAAGTTAATTATGCCGAAAGCGAGTTTGAACATGTTTGCAATACCAGAACGCAATATAGCTCGTATTTGTCATGATTAGTTATTCGAAATGTATTTCTACAGTCTATGCTTGCATTAATTGTGGTAGTGACTCATGGTATTATTTTTGACGTGCTCAAGATATTTGTCTACTTCAGCACTATTCACGTGTAAGTTACACTAGGTATTTTCAAACCGGTGTAAACGGAAGTTCAACTTTTAACAGAATCTGTGCCTAACAAAAAAGTAGGTTTGGATCAAACAAACATGAATGATGGAAAAATGGGAAGTAGGAGTTTTTCACAGTTTTGAGTGTGTCACAGTTATGAGTGTGTCACAGTTATGAGTGTGTCACAGTTATGAGTGTGTCACAGTTATGACGTGAACGTTGTTAATATGATAGCAGACAAGTTGTATTATAACGCAACGGCAACATTTCAGATAAAGTTCGAAAACAAACCCAGGACGTTGTGAGCTCGGGGCGGACGGTATAACCACTTTCATCGCGGAGACACCCGGCTGGCCCAACATACATCATATGTAATTAGTCCTTAACCGCCGCTGTGACTTAAGGGATACTGAAACCCGCCGTTTCAGAATTCCTCGTTGAGTCAAACAAGTTAATTGCATATCTTTCACAGGACGTCGCAGTCAACCCCAGCATGTCTTTTCTGTTTGAGATTTATTGGCAAGTTTATGTTCAGTAGTTTACCATTGTTTTCTAAACGACCGGCGCCATTTCCATTGTAAGAAAACTAGCTGCCAAATCGCCCGCAGCTGTGTTTCGAACGCGGTTTGCGAGAATACGAATGTGCTTTCTAAACCCCTTCGCAACAGCGCCGGCTTCCCGTCTAGGCAAGCGTTAAAATTCAGATAAGAAACAGACTACCTTGTGTTGATTTGGATGCTATGAGGCATCGGCCGATCAAAAAGCAATAGGAAACTAATGAATTAACATTTCCTTGTAAATCATCAACAGCCAAAAAATGCTGATGTCGATTGCAGAGTCATGCACACGACATGCAACTAACTTAACCCATTTTTGGATTTTAACACATTTTCTATACTTTATAATGCAGTTTGCGAATGTATATCCATCTGTCCACTGATTTCTTCTAAAAATATCAAAAATATCTGACTCATTTAATCTGCACCCCGGAGTTAGTTACAACTCAGGAGTTTATAGTTGTCTTTCTTTTCATTTTGGTCTCTTGTAGTCAGTTTTTCTTATCAGTTTCTAGTTTGACAGGTGTCTGATTTTAGTTGCTTCCTACTGATTTCTAATATACTTTCAGTCAAGTGAACTAAGTACATTTATCCACCTGACAACACCCAATCGATGTGTTTCATCCCAGGATCATATCAATTGTTATCGTCTACAGCGCTGGTTTGTTGTACAACGCAACATATTACAACCTTAATGGATTGCTACAGAAGAATGCAAAAAATAACTTAATCCAATTAACAAAGCATTCTAATTTCAACAAAACAAAAGGCAACATAACAAAACAAACTGAAATTAGGATGCGCGCTTAGAACTGATGCGTATCTTTCAATTTAACAATAGACGATAAAACGGGCATTGAGCTTGGTGCATTGTGATCGACAGCACCAGTGAGATCGTAATCTGAGTGCTTTTTCATGCACGGTTCGTTTCCAATTTATACCTGTCCTGATCTCACCAACTGGGAGATATTGCTACCTCTGATGGGGGAATGAAAACTGGAGCCTGGAGAATTAGACCAAGAATGTGGACAATCGGAATGGGACTTGGACAATCGTGGCACAAAATCGGCTTGTCGCGTTTGAGGGTCTTCAGGGACTGATGCTTATATCTCGTAGACAGACCGAAATGTGGAGATCAATGCTGGCTACGTTCGCCCAATGAGTTAAATTAGAGGCCGTTTAGAAAGCGGTGTAATTGTTTTTTTATTGCCGCAGGGTTTTTTGTTTTGTAGCTTCTTTTTTTCGTATCTTTTTTGGGTATCAGTTTTGCAGATGTTATGAACGTTATAAGCATGTCTGTGTTTACAAATAACTGTATGATTAAAATAGGCGCATTTTAATTAAAGACGCTTTCGGTCATTTAAAACAATGTTTTCCCCTGTGAATCTGAATACTGAAGACACAAACAATTTAATGCATAATTTATTGCCTGGAATATTTAGCTGTATCTCGTCAGGTGTTTACTTCCTTCCTTCCTTCATTTGTTCCTTCCGTCCTTCGATCTTTTCCCTTTTGTTTACCTCACTCAGTTCCATTTTTGTCTGCCTTCTGACTTGTCCTGCTTTGTTTGCAAAATTGAGTCTTTGTTGGCACATGTTCTTTCTTTCTTTCTTTCTTTCTTTCTTTCTTTCTTTCTTTCTTTCTTTCTTTCTTTCTTTCTTTCTTTCTTTCTTTCTTTCTTTCTTCTGCTCTCCTTGTTCTCTTCCTTGTTCAGTATGCCCGTGTGGATGTCTTTACGCCCGTCTTTGTCAAATTCTTCCCACTACATTATTCTATTCTAATGTATTCCTTATTTCCCGTTGACTCTGTCTTATCGATGTCACCACTCTAACCATACTCACGTAGTGCGTGATTAATAAATCCAGACTGGCACATCAAATCACAAGAACATGCCAAACACTCATCTGTGCACCAATCTTGTCAGAAATGAAAGACAGTGGTGCAGCGAGCCGGTCGATTTTGAAACACATGAAAGATGATCAATCTGTCAAGGTTGGCGCGTCAACACACACTAACACACTCATCAAAGTGTGGTGTAGAGGTTAGAAAGTCAACACATACTAACACACTCATCAAAGTGTGGTGTAGAGGCTAGACGCCCGCTTGCCGTACCGGTGGTCTATGGTTTGATCCCCACCAGGGTGATTTCAAATTACTAAAATGTACCTGGGCTTCCAGATCGTCCCACCCTAAAATTGGTACCAGGAAGTGACTTGGAAAGTAAAAGCGGCTGGTAGTATAGCGACTACATGACCCATTGAGAGCCGGTTTGTCTATTGACATATGGGTTTAGCTTCATACGCCCGGTGCGTCTCATGCTTATAAAAGGGATCTTTCTTTATGGACGCAGTTCATAATCCCGCATACCCGTGTTCGAAACACAGCTGTGGGAGATTTGGAAGCAGACCGCCATGCGCTGGCATTAATACAATGGTATGCGTGCCGATCGGCGAAAAAGCGATGGCAAAATACTGAACGTTAACTTGCCAAGAAATCACAAACTGAAAAAAGATGGCGTTGACGGCAGCGTCCTGTAAAGAATATACAAGTAACTTTTAAACTAAACCTCAATAGGAATTCGATTCTCATGACCACTAGACCGACAGCACAGCGAAACTAGCTTCTACTCTACCACTGTCAAACTGTCATATACCGCCTATACAGTACCTTGCGGTGTATGGCAGGTGGGGGTCTTGAGCCTGAGGAACTAAGGCCACCTGGCTAGTGCAGTCGCCGCGAACTGTCCAGGTTAGCGTTTTCTTTTTACCCTCGACAGAAAAACTCCACACCTTACCGAGGATTCGAACCCGGGTCTCCCGAAGGAGAATCCGGCATTCCAGCCACTCGGCCAGCCGCTCCTCACTATAAATCTCACTATAAATAGTGTGTTCCGCTGAAATGATGTAGTTGCCAATTCATCTCTCCATCCAGCCAACTTGAAGCTATGTTATATATAATTCACACGGAATAAAGCCCCGGATTATTATATGATACTTGCATAACAATAAAACACAGGAAACAATGTCACACAGAGCATCACAGAACGGAACAGATTTCTAGTAGAAAGCCACAAATCTGGCTTTTGTTGAAGCCCAGGGGAAACATGCAATAAGTGTGCCAGTCTTCAGCACTTAGCCACAAGCTCGCCTGAAGAGATAGCCCTCGGCACTAATGACAGAGATTCAATGTATTGACATTACAACTCGGGGGAATCCCTGTCTGTGTGTTTTATGCAGGTAGAATACTACGTGTGGGCATAGTTTGCAGAAAAGAGCTCGTAATGACTCCAGATACATGCATTTTCTAACTGGTGTCTTGCCGGCGTCTGTGACTTAGGGGGTTAGTGAACTCAGTTTCATAAGTCCTCGATATAACGCGTCTAGGGTTCGAAATCAGTCGCAGGCGATTTCAGAAATGAATGCTTTGCGTTGATTTTGATGGTATGAGAGTCGGCCGTTCAGAAAGCAATTGCTGAAAGTAAAAATTGCCTAGTAAATCACAATCAGGCAATAAATGCTGGAGTTGATTGCAATGTCCTATAAAAGGACATGCAACTAATTTTAAGTAAGTGGTGTCTTATCTGGTTATGATAACTAAATTTTTTGTGTTGAGATGTCGATAATGATGATGATGATGATGATGAATATAATACTGTAGTAACACGCCCGTGTGTTACCAGGGCCTACACTCTACAGCATCCCCACTCCCCAGTGTTACCAAGGCCTTTAAGCGAAGGAACGAACAGTAAACATGCAATCTACCATGCATGTCGTAAGAAGATACGGAGGAAGGTAGCCGTGGAACTGTCAACGTCACATCGTAGCGGAAACTCCAACCAACCATAAACAAACAGAAAGAGGACGGCCTGGCGTGAAGTTGGTTGGGGGAATATTTTAATGGAGAAAGGGTAGAAGAAGAAGAAGAATGTTAACATTCATCAACGTGATCAATTGCCATCTCCGAACTGAGGGTCGATTTATTGAATCTGCAGCAGACTCTTCATGCGACAGGGACGCTGGGAATGACGGTGCCGTTTGCTTGCTGGAATAGAACCAAGTCATCAACCGTCTCCAGTGCTTCAAACTGTATAGAAGAGAACGTTTCAATTCGACGGGGCTTAACAGCAACACCAGCAACAACAACGCAGCAGCAACAGCATCAGTAGCAGCAACAACAACACAACAACAATTACAACAATAACAACAACGACAACAATAACAGCAGCAACAACAGAAACAGCAACAACAACAACCACGACGACGACGACGACAACAACAACAACAGAAGCAGCACCAGCAGCAGCAGCAGCAACAACAACAACAACAATAACAGCAGCATCAGTAGCAGCAGCAGTAGCAGCACCAACAACAACACCACAACAACAACAATAACAATAACGACAACAGTAACAACAACAGTTGCAGCAACAACAACAACAACACCATCATCAACAACAATAACATCAACAGCAACAACAAC
Organism: Cepaea hortensis; assembly: GCA_963921405.1. Taxonomy (NCBI): domain Eukaryota; kingdom Metazoa; phylum Mollusca; class Gastropoda; order Stylommatophora; family Helicidae; genus Cepaea; species Cepaea hortensis. The sequence goes on from OY992881.1 coordinate 52,278,541, forward strand.
AACAACAACAACAACAACAACAACAACAATAGCAGCAGCAGCAACAACAACAACATCAATAACAGCAAAAAAAAAAAATCAACAACAATAACATCATCATCAACAAGAATAACAGCAACAACGACGACAGCAACAGCAAAAACAACAGCAACAACAACAACAGCAGCAGCAGCAGCAGCAACAACAACAACAACAGCAACAGCAATAACACTTCCTATGAAATACCACGTGTACTATCAACACATAGCCGCGCCAGCAACTAGACCTGGACGCTTGCCAGCCTCCTTTGACTCACCTCCCAGGTCGACCCAGCCTCCAATGGCTACCAGGAGATGTTCTGTGTCTGTGTGGACTACGCATGAGTTGAAAACGAGCGAGCGCAAAAAAAAAAAAAAAAAATACCCAAAGCGCACGAATGCTTGCAAAAGAATAGTTAAATCTGTTAACGAAGAAAGTATTTCTTTTCGGTTATAAAGATTATTATTATTATTATTATTATTATTATTATTATTATTATTATTATTATTATTATTCTTGCCGGAGTTGTGGCTTTGGGGCAGTGAATGCGTGTCACAATTCCCCGGCATACCGAGTCTAGGGTTCGAAATAAGCTGCAGACGATTTGGACGCAGACCGTCTTGCGTTGATTTCGGTGGTATGAGCGTCTGTCGTTCAGTAGTAACCCTCATAGTTTAGATCAATCGTGACTCATTTGATGATGTGGTCAATATCACTCAGGCCGCTTTTATTGGCCAAACAATGTCCTGTGTTTTGGAACACATGCAACAACAACAACAACAACAACATTGAACCCCGTCAAAATACATAAAACCTATGACGGAAACATGTCCAGCGTGGGCTTCAGAGAAACCAATCAGTATGCGGGTGCTCAATCATGATCTGCTTACATCAGCATATGTTTCTCCGCAGATGTAAAGCTGCAGCACTCGTATTAAGTACCCTACTGGTTTCTAAACCTGGAGCACGAACGAACGAGCTAATGGATTTTATTTTCAAAAGGGTCAAAAATTGGGCATGTCTTACATTCGGTCGTTCCAATCACTCAAATTTTGTACATCAATTATCTATTGTGCATGTTACATTCACATAGGAACAAAACATTGTCAAATGAAAGCTGTGAGCATAGACAATGCATATTAACATGTTAATAGATAGGCAGGCAGCCAGACATACATACACACGCACATGCATAAACACGTGCATACATACATGCATACATACATCATTTACACAAACTCTCAGAGTTATGCTCCTACTCAATAACACACAAATACACACTCCCTCGCATGCACATATTCTCACTCACATTCACAAACTCAATAATAAGAGTTTATATATACCTACACACATACATACATAATACTCTCTCTCTCTCTCTCTCTTTCTCCACATACATAATCTCTCTCTGTCTCTCTATCTCTCTCTCTCTCCCTCTCTCTCTCTCTCTCTCTCTCTCTCTCTCTCTCTCTCTCTCCTGTCACTCTCTCTCTCTCTTACACCGTCTCTCACGCCCATATATCCTCATTCATACAAATAGCAAGACACACACACACACACACACATATATATATATATATATATATATATATATATATATATATATATATATATATATATACACACACACACACACACACCCCTTCCCATACACACATAATCGACACATACACACTTTCACACCCGCAAATTTGGTACTTCAGTACCATATCGGAAGGAGATTTTCGACATCAACTCACTCCAATAGTTGCTAATCCTTTTCATGGCTAAGGCGACCTGAACTCCCGTATAACACACTGAAAAGTCATGGCTAGTCATTTGTAGCCATTACCTCCTGTGGGCAACATCCCTTTCAAATTAATATCCGAAATGTGGCCGATTCGGTCACATGATTATTGATCTGAGGCTGGGATGGGCCCTAATTATAACTTCTCTTCTGAGGTTGAACGAGATAGAGGTAATGGAAAAACCACATATACACACAGTCTTCCAAGGGATTTCCTACCAACCGACCATACATTCTAAGCAGCCGCCTATGGGAAACCGATCAATGCACTGAAAGACTGATTCCGCAAAATATGTCACAAGGACATTGGCACTTTAAAAGAAGAAAAATAAAATCTTCATTAATATAACTTACAATGTAATATTTTATCTAAAGATGCGACCCCTAACACATTTGGGTTACACCAAAGGAACCTGCTTACAAGCGGTTAAGATAAAATCTATTGGAAAAACAAAAACAAAAATATGCAAAACAGAGTACAAAACATTATACTATAGTTGTTTATATGTCTGCACACATGTACGCACGTGAAAGGAATGCGTCTGCGGCCGGCAAATAGCACTCGACAGCAAAAAATGAAGAAGGTTAAAACAAATTACGGATGCTCTAAAATACGTTCTATCTTCTCATTACCATTCAGCTCCATAACCGCGGCTAGTGGACGTTCGCTGCATAAAGAACGTGGTCGTCTGACTATTTTGCGGACATCTGTAAGCCGGAAATGAGGCTTAGCTCAACTGCTGTCCTCAGACCTTGGTTAATCATGACGGAGGTCTAAATTTACCTCATCAAACTGGTATGAATACGCTGGTGTTGACACGGTTAAAAATTGCACAAACTTCATCAGCCATAATTGAATAACGGCCTGTTTGTTTTTATCCTTCACGTCTGCTTCGACAAACAAGGGCATCTCAAGGAACTCGTCGCACTCTTCGACTTTGCAACCTCCCCGGGGAATCCCCGACCAGGCAAAAACCAATCAATTTTTATTAATCACAACAACTTAGAAGGCCGCAGTAAATAATATTTGCTCAGCGGCACCAATTCTGCTTCCTCGGAACTCCCCAAAGTAACAGAAGACAATTCATCGGGCCCAGACATTGTTCGAATTTTCTTGACTTCTGTTGTCAATAGCGTGACCTTCATTATTTAAACTCAGTCAATCTGGATACGTGAGCCGCGGTAGCGCGGTGGCTAGTAGGATGGCCTTCCGGTCCGGCGGTTATGTGTTCGAAAACTCGAGGCGGGCATTTGTTTTTTTTTAAATTGACCAGGCTTCCAAGGTCTTCTTCGCCTCTTTCTCGACTTACCTCGGAGAAGAGTCGGGGGTTGATGTAAAGATCTTGCATGCGTTATTTCTAATGTTGTTTCTAAGTTGGTATTAATTTCTCTAAGGTTGTTCTTGATACCATCTCCCCATCTGTTACGTATAAGGACTGCCGAAAATGTACCTGGAGTGGGTATTGGTTGGTTTGTTGATTGTTTGTGAGTCATCTGGCAGACTGAGTTTTAATACTTAAGTCCTATATTTCGTCCAGGTCGTCGAAGCCCCGAAAAGGGCTTGCATCTCTCCGACTGAGGTTGGTGCAAACATGTTTCTTCTGCCTCGATACCACAGTATGGAAATTGTTTACATGTAATAGTACCGAGGTCTTGGTCAGATATGACTGAGCTACCGCATGCTAGCAAATGGGGAGGGGAGAGGGGGGGGGGGGGTTTCGGGGTGTCGGCCATTGGTAGTACCTTTGGTAAGGATGACTGTCACGATCTTTTCAGGGCACATACCCCACTGATCCAAGCCTGATATCCAGCTCACGCCTGTGGCTCCCAGTAGCTGTCAGCATACGCAGCGGCCACCCCCGAGAAACAGCTGTGGCAGAATGGCTACACCAGGCGTGGGTAGCCGATTTGGTGTCAAACCAATTGGTGAACTAGGGTATGCCTACCCATCATGTGAAGACAGGACTCGGCAGACTGCGCGGAAAAAATCATTGTTGATTCAACGGGCAAGACGGCGTTTACCTGCAAAGCGTTGTGGAACGTAATGAGCACCGCAAGGCACGTAGTCATCCACTGCAACTGTATTCGTCTCCAGTCGTCTTGACTTGTCTTGCCACCGGACAGATGGACTCAGGCGAGACGAAATGCGCAAGTCTTCCTCACTTTAATCCAATTCATCGAGCTAGTCATTCTTCATCTATATCACCTTCAAGCCCTGTGTGGATAGATGATCCGCGAAGCGACAGGCGTGGGTACGCTGGCAGCCATAGTCGCAGACCTGCACACAGGCGGTTCAGGCCACATGATCGTCTTCTACTGACCGGAGCAGCAATGGGATTCGGCAGCGCCCTGAGCGACTGAGCAGCCCGCTATAAGAAAGCTCTGCTCACCTCCATGGTGCCCTAAACATTGTCTTCTCCATTATTACCTAACCAGCTAGCCTGACACAACTATATGCTTGTGAAACCTGGACTGTTTATCAGCCTCACGCTTGGAAATTAAACCACTTCCACACAGTCTGCCTTAGGAAGCTATTGAGGATTAAATGACAAGACAACATCCCAGACACTGAAGTCCTAGAAAGAGCGTCCATGCCCAGTACCCCACTCTACTAATGAAGAATCAGATTCACTGGGCTGGTCACTTAACTCGCATGCCAGATCACAGGCTCCCGAAACGAATATTTTACGGCGAGCTGCGTTGTGATAATCGCTCCCAAGGCGGCCAGAGGAAACGCTTTAATGACACTCTGAAAATCTCATTGCAAGCTTTTGGAATTCACCTTGATACTTAGGAGACTGCTGCCAAAGACCGAAATGCAAGGCGTACATCATTACGCAATGTGCAGTCACTTGTGAAGCAACCATGACTGCAAGAGCTGTGAAGAAGAGACTTGACAGAAAAATCACTGCAGGAGATCCTCCTCCTGGAACGTCAAGCATTCTTTGCCCACATTGTCAAAGAACATTTCGAGCAAAAATAGGCCTTATCAGCCATTTTAGAACTCACGGCTCCATACTTTCAACCCCACTGGATGAAATAATTGGTCATTATCATTCTTGATGGACAAACAACAGTAAATGGTACTATCTGCTTTCTGTTAGCGCCGAATGTTGGGTGGCGCTCACCAAACCCGACATCCTACACTATGCCAACGTCTACGGACTAGAAGCGCAAATGAGAGGGTACAAGCATTATTCTGGTGCGGGGAAATTCAACTTACACACTAAGTGTCATGACAAAGCAGACCAGGCCTAAAATAGGTTCATAGGAAACCATGTGAGCAGACGGCTGTTTCAGTTTAAGAGCAGCCGACAGATAGTTGTTGTTTATGATCTCCAGATGGCGATGTTATGCAGAGAATCTCTTTATAGAGACAATGGTTACGGTCACCAATAGTATGGTCATTGTGAAGATGGAAAGCAACGGCATCCTGCCTTGTTTACGGATAGTTAGAAAACTTATAAGATTCAAAGGCAATACAAGACAGATGTAGAGAAAACTATGAGATTCAAAGTTAATACCAGAAAGACTGTTATGGGGAAAGCACCGCAGAGGACACGCAACTGAATTACGAATTTGGACCCAAATACCACTGATATCTTGATCATCATAGATCATTTCTGACTACTATTGAATCAGTGGAGTTCAAATGGAGTAAGTGCAAGAGTTTAAACAGTACGTTCTCAGAACATTTACAATGAGAAAGGAATGCAATGATTAGTTTTTACTCTAGCTTCGTACTGAATGTAAAATTGCTTAAGTAAACCAGGCAAGGATTGATTGCAACGTCCTGCAAAGAAAAAACAAGGTTTGTTAATGTCTGATCTAAAGTTCACATGAGTGATGAGTTCTTGCAGGGGATGATCATTCTTGGCCTTTAATGCTTGCTTGCTTGTGTTCGCTGGCTGTGAACTCCAGCGGGAAGTACTGTATGTCGGATGAAGACATCCTGTTGTCCAACATCAGTGTGATGTCATACCGGACTGAGCTTTGCGTGAGTATCCGTTGTCCCATGTCTGGTTTATTTGTGTGCAGACTGGTGGTTCCTCGCCGTACAGGCAGACACTCTCCGACTTCGGAGAAATCGGCGATCCTACTGATTTTAGCCAGGACCCCGAAGGGACCTGTTGCCCAGGACGCTCGACGAGGACGCGTCAATAGGTCTTGGCCAGTATAGAACCCGGCCCTGGTGCCTTGGAAACACCCCTGCGTCTGTTGTCATAATCTGATTGTAGTTTCGCTAACGTTGTTGTCTGTGCCTGAAGAAGAATATTTCAGTAGAAATATCAAAATTGCATATCCTATGTTATTTTATACGATCATTACTAATTGTGTGATGTGAAATACTCTTATTACTGTTAACTCTTATTTATTTTTGTTATCTCACCAAGTAGAAAACTCGTGTGTGCTTCTGTTAAGCAGAGCTTCTATTATTTGTCTCCTTTATACTGCATTTGGCAGTTGTTATTGTTTGTTCCACTTATACACAATAGACTAACGACGTGTTCATGTTGTTAGAGGGAAGAAAGAAAACTAACACCCCCATCGTATGATCCTTCAAATAATCATGTATTGACCTGTCACTAGAACATCAGTACAGTAAATCACACGAACTATTGTCTCAGAGAAACCGTGTCAAATAGTTATTCGTTCCCCGGTTCATTGGAAACCACGGCGTGAACCCAGTTTAAAAGCCATCAAACCGTTAAGCGCGGATTCATCAACACACACCCACTCACTCACCCACCTACACCTACACCTACACCTACACACACACACACACACACACACACACACACACACACCACCCACACTTCCACGAGCTCCCACGGCACCCGGTTAAAAAACACCCATAAAACCGATAATGCATGGAATTATCAACACACACACGCACACACGCATACCCACACACCACACCTACACTCCCACCGGCTCTCACGGCACCCCACTTCCAGCACGTCAATGCCCAATCAGCTACCTCTCCTGCCGGTGTGTCAATATTCCACGTGTGTGGCCGCTAATATTTGTTGAGCAGAGGCCTCCAAAGAATGAGGAAGATTTAATTTGTGTGCGGATACTGTTCCAGATCACGTTCTCTCAATGTGTTCATCGTGCTGGTGTGTTGGTCCTTTGTTGTGTCTATTTTCTTTTGATTAGCACGTTAGAATTGCAAACACTTATGAGGTTAACTTAACCAGTTTATGAAACGCGCCCTAGGGAAGCAGCTACAAACTTCGCGGCCAATTCCCCCTTCGCCATTACTGGATGACCCAAGTTGTTCTTCCAAATATTTCCCGAGAATATAATGCTAAAGAGTGTGTTTTGTGGCTTTATGCAGTTGCATTCCATGTCCATGCCTAGACGCTCCCCATGGAGAATGGGGGGCGTAACAGTTGTTGTGCATTGGTGTCTTTTCTGAAACACTTCTGTTATTGTCAGCTGTGAGTATATACACTTTGTGGATTGTTTCTTGATTGTTTCTGTGTTCCTTAAAAGGTGTTTAAAGACAAGAGGATAGATATAATTGCACCGTGTGTTATCCCTTATACTTCGGTCTCTTTTCGCAGGGCGTTCTGCACAAAGCACGGACTCTGAAGCTTCAGCGACGATCCCCAGGAATCTCCAATAAAACTCTACTCATGAACCGAATAACGGAATCGAAACCCACACCTATGACGAGCGAGGCAGGCGCCATCGCCACTTCACCACGGGGAGCCCTTCTGAGTTCCTTGTTGGTTTCTATGCTTATTTCCGCTTTTAGAGTTATAACAAGAATATGTCTTGAAATACATCCAGTTGTCTTTCTAGAATGAATGCCCTACCCATCTTCAATGCTTTCGTTTGCTTCTCACCGTAAGGATTCATACTGCGTATACTTCATAGATTGTGTAGTGGAAATAATAGGGGAATCATCATCATCATCATCATCATCATCATCATCATCATCATCATCATCATCATCATCATCATCATCATCATCATCATCATCACCATCATCATCATCATCATCATCATCAACATCATCATCACTATGTGGCAAGCCTTCTGCGGATAGCCACTATCATCGCAACCTGACGGAAAGGTTCCCGACCCTTCGCTGACTCCAGTTCTCCATTTCTTTCACAAGCCATGCCTTCCATCACAGTTCTTTCTAAACTACTGTGGTATGTAATATGGACAATGCTTCAGTTTACGAGACATGAAACTTATAAGTCAGTTCTCTTCAGTGTTTAGATCTGTTAAAACGTCAGGATGTTTCTTTCTCTTGATCCACAATATTCTGTGAATATGTCTGTATGATCTATTTTCAAATGCCTTGATTGCCTTATTTAGTGATTTTGATGTGACTTTCTATGTCTGTACTGCTTCCAGCTGTCTTTACTGCTTCCATATGTCTATAAAATTTTCAGTTACGTTGATACTACTTTCATCTATGTCTATATTGCTTCCATCCATGTCAATAATGCTTCCATCTATGTTTATACTTCTATCTATGTCTATACTGCTTCCATCTATGTCTATACTACTTCCATATATGTCTATACTACTTCCATATATGTCTATACTGCTTCCATCTATGTCTATAATGCTTCCATCTATGTCTGTACTACTTCCATCTATGTTTATACTTCCATCTATGTCTGTACTACTTCCATATATGTCTATACTGCTTCCATCTATGTCTATACTACTTCCATATATGTCTATACTACTTCCATATATGTCTATACTACTTCCATATATGTCTATACTGCTTCCATCTATGTCTATACTACTTCCATATATGTCTATACTACTTCCATATATGTCTATACTACTTCCATATATGTCTATACTGCTTCCATCTATGTCTATAATGCTTCCATCTATGTCTGTACTACTTCCATCTATGTTTATACTTCCATCTATGTCTGTACTACTTCCATATATGTCTATACTGCTTCCATCTATGTCTATACTGCTTCCATCTATGTCTATAATGCTTCCATCTATGTCTGTACTACTTCCATCTATGTTTATACTTCCATCTATGTCTATACTGCTTCCATCTATGTCTATAATGCTTCCATCTATGTCTGTACTACTTCCATCTAAGTCTATAATGCTACCATCTACGTCATTAATGCTTCCATCTATGTTTATACTACTTCCATCTATGTTTATACTTCCATCTATGTCTATACTGCTTCCATCTATGTCTATAATGCTTCCATCTATGTCTGTACTACTTCCATCTAAGTCTATAATGCTACCATCTACGTCATTAATGCTTCCATCTATGTTTATACTACTTCCATCTATGTTTATACTTCCATCTATGTCTATACTGCTTCCATCTATGTCTATACTGCTTCCATCTATGTCTATACTGCTTCCATCTATGTCTGTACTACTTCCATCTATGTCTATACTGCTTCCATCTATGTCTATACTGCTTCCATCTATGTCTATACTACTTCCATATATGACTATACTACTTCCATATATGTCTATACTACTTCCATCTATGTCTATACTACTTCCATCTATGTTTATACTACTTCCATCTATGTCTATACTACTTCCATCTAAGTCTATAATGCTACCATCTACGTCATTAATGCTTCCATCTATGTTTATACTACTTCCATCTATGTTTATACTTCCATCTATGTCTATACTACTTCCATATATGACTATACTACTTCCATATATGTCTATACTACTTCCATCTATGTCTATACTACTTCCATCTATGTCTATACTGCTTCCATCTATGTCTATACTACTTCCATATATGACTATACTGCTTCCATCTATGTTTATACTACTTCCATCTATGTCTATACTACTTCCATCTATGTCTATACTGCTTCCATCTATGTCTATAATGCTTCCATATATGTCTATACTGCTTCCATCTATGTCTATACTGCTTCCATCTATGTCTGTACTGCTTCCATCTATGTTTATACTTCCATCTATGTCTATACTGCTTCCATCTATGTCTATAATGCTTCCATCTATGTCTGTACTACTTCCATCTAAGTCTATAATGCTACCATCTACGTCATTAATGCTTCCATCTATGTTTATACTTCCATCTATGTCTATACTACTTCCATCTATGTCTATACTACTTCCATCTATGTCTATACTACTTCCATCTATGTCTATACTGCTTCCATCTATGTTTATACTTCCATCTATGTCTATACTGCTTCCATCTATGTCTATAATGCTTCCATCTATGTCTGTACTACTTCCATCTAAGTCTATAATGCTACCATCTACGTCATTAATGCTTCCATCTATGTTTATACTTCCATCTATGTCTATACTACTTCCATCTATGTCTATACTACTTCCATCTATGTCTATACTACTTCCATCTATGTCTATACTGCTTCCATCTATGTTTATACTTCCATCTATGTCTATACTACTTCCATCTATGTCTATACTACTTCCATCTATGTCTATACTACTTCCATCTATGTCTATACTGCTTCCATCTATGTTTATACTTCCATCTATGTCTATACTACTTCCATCTATGTCTATACTACTTCCATCTATGTCTATACTGCTTCCATCTATGTCTATACTACTTCCATCTATGTCTATACTACTTCCATCTATGTCTATACTACTTCCATCTATGTCTATACTGCTTCCATCTACGTCATTAATGCTTCCAGCTATGTTTATACTGCTTCCATCTATGTCTTTACTGCTTTCAACGATGTTTATACTGCTTCCATCTATGTCTTTACTGCTTTCAACGATGTTTATACTGCTTCCATCTATGTCTTTACTGCTTTCAACGATGTTTATACTGCTTCCATCTATGTCTTTACTGCTTTCAACGATGTTTATACTGCTTCCATCTATGTCTTTACTGCTTTCAACGATGTTTATACTGCTTCCATCTATGTCTTTACTGCTTTCAACGATGTTTATACTGCTTCCATCTATGTATTTATTTCTTCCAGCTATGTCTATACTGCTTCCATCTATGTCCAAACTTCCATCTATGTCTTTAATACTTCCATCTATGTCGTTACTGCTTTCATCTATATCTATACTGCTTCCATTTATGTATATACTACTTCTATCCATGTCTATACATCCATCTATGTCTATTATACTTCCATCTATGTCTCTGCTGCTTTCAGCGATGTCTTTACTGCGCCCACTTGTCTTTACTGTGTCCATCTATGTCTTTACTACTTCCAGCTGTGTCGATACTAATTCCATCTATGTCTATACTGCTTTAGCTGTGTTTATATGTCCGTACTGCATCCAACTAAAGCTATACTGCTTCAGTACCTATACCGCTTCCATCTTTGTTCACGAAGTTTCTAAATTAAGTCCAATGCTACTAGAAGTAGTGCCTGTGGACTACGTTTGAATTCAAATCTAGAGAGCGCCAAAAAAAAAAAAAAAAACATTGCTTAGAAAATCAAGCAGAAGTTGACCGTAACGTCCTCTGAAGGGCATGAAATGTGTATGTGTGTTTTTTTTTAGCTTGGTAATAGTCTGTGACAGTAAAAAATGTAGTCATTTCATCCGGTCTCACTCTGTCTTGTGCCACAGACGATAGTATTAACTTTAAAAAAGCGCGTTTCATGTCACGAACACTTCTTTTCAGAAGTCTCCTTTTTGATGCAAATGACACAATTGACAGTAAACTAGATAATGGAGTCACCGTGGAGGCAAAGAGGTGACGTTCGTTTGCTGGCGCTCTTTACAATGCTAATGGTCTGTGAGAATTTTCAATCAACTCTGAAGGAGGGAGGGAAGGACTTGGCGAGAGACTCAGCATCTTGTTTGCTTTTCTGAAAGTAGAAGCTGCTCCCGGGATGGGCTCTAGCGATCAACGTCTTCAATAGTTGTTGACAGTTACGTCAGTGTGACCCTTGAACTTCGGCAGAACGAGACAAAGCAGTTGGTGTAGTGTTGTGTTACACAGACACGTCTGCATCCATACACAGGACACAAACATCACACGCACGCACACATTCACAGAAAGAGAACACACATACATACATGAGTTGAGCTGAGTTAAGAACCGACATCACTGCACTCAGGACATTCCCATACGTGCTCCGTCCCCTCGTTCAACAGCCAGCGAAGAGTCATAATACTAATCGTTCCCACCGCTATCTGATTAAACGTTCTCCTGGTCTTCCCTCTCAGTTTTGAGATTATACATACATGAAAAACATAACACTATATCACAGGCTCATAACATGCGCATCTGCTGGCTTTGCTGCATAGTGAATACGCGTGCTACAACTATTATTGTACTGAATTGATTTTTGCGTCTGGATTAGCTTTCCCTATTACCAGTGACCCTCGCCATCAGGCGAACCCATTCCGACTTCTGAGGTACTTTTAATTTACGCCCTTAAGTCATTGTCGAGAAGTCAACATTTCAATCCAACTGACTCGTGTAGAGTTTGAACCCGCTACCACTCTGTAAGTAAATAAAGAACTTTTTACTCAGGCGCATCGGGAATATGGAACTAGACCCATATTTGTATAGACCAATCGGCCCGTGATGTGGCAAGTATTGTGCCTGTTGCCTTTACTTCTCAACACATTTCATAGCACCCTTTTTGGCTGGGTAGACTTGGCAGCCCAGGACAATTAAAAATAATTAAAATTCGATCCGGAGTGGTTCGAACGCATGCCCATGGCCGGCAGGCGAGCGTCTAGCCACAACGCTACCGCGGCTACCACTTGCTGGTATAATTACTCCATATCCATACCAGTTTCTATGCGTATTTTTATTTTCCGCTCGCTTTGAACGTCCGAAAAAAATCTCTCTGGATGAATGAATGAATGAAGAAGAAGAAGAAGAAGAAGAAGAAGAAGAAGAAGAAGAAGAAGAAGAGGAGGAGGAGGAGGAGGAGGAGGAGGAGAATGAGGAAGAAGACGAAGAAGAAGAGGAGGAGGAGGAAGAAGACGAAGAAGAAGAAGAAGAAGAAGAAGAAGAAGAAGAAGAAGAAGAAGAAGAAGAAGAAGAAGAAGAAGAAGAACAACAACAACAACAACAACAACAACAGCATCAACAACAACAACAACAACAACAACAACAACAACAACAACAACAGCAGCAGCATTAACAACAACAACTCGATAGTAGTCCACACATATTCTACTACTCCTAGTGCACTGGACAGAGTTTTACGCGTGGATTAGCTTTCCCTATTACCAGTGTCTCGCGCCATCAGGAGAGCCAATTCTGACTTCGAGGGTACTTGTAATTTATGTCTCCAAGTCAAGAATGAGAAGTCAAGATTTCAGTCCAACTGACCGGCGTAGGGTTTGTTGTAGTCCACAATAATTGCTTCTTTTGTTCATTTATGACTTGAAGAAAGTTTTAGCAACACTATTTTAATGAGATAAAGTATTACAGAACACGAATTATCAATAATGATTCTTAATCACTGATTGTTTCTTGCGCGCTAAATATTTGCATGGGGAAACTGCTTGCAACCACGATTACCATCTGCTCAATTGAAAGTGATGTCTGGCATTAAAAACCTGGGGGAAAAGAAGCAACGAAAAGAAAAGCTAAGGCAAACACTTTGCACGTGCTCTTGAGCACTCCAGTGCCGTCTTCCTCGGGGGACGTAACTATGTCACAGAATTCAGTGTTGATCCGGGCCTCATTGTCTTGTGGAGTTCAGTTCACGGAAGCTTTTCTCCACAGAAATTCTTTGGCGCCCAAGGGGACCCAAGGGACATCTTTTTTAACTAGAGGTGTGAGAAACCTTGCATATTTCGCTGTTTAAGCTTTCTCTACAACTTGTTTGATTTTTACGTCCTAATTAGAAAAATACAAATCTCGCTGAAAAGCAAGAGGTTCGACTTCATTGCACCGGGTTTCATCGCATAATGCTCGGACTCTCTACGCAGAGCATCCAAATGCCAACTGAAAGCGTCGAGCAGAGCACGAGCTTCGTAGCTCCAGCGACGACCCCCCCCCCCCAGTAGAGTAAAGACGCTTTCAACACATTTAAGGGGCATTGGGGGTATGGAGCTACTTCAATATATTTATAACTTAACGGCATAAGGGATTCTCCGAAATCGCTGCACTCAACAACCAAATGACGGAGTCAGAAAACACTGCACTCGACAACCGAATGGAGGAGTCAGAAAACACTGTACTCGATAACCGAATGACAGAGTCAGAAAACATTACACTCGACAGCCGAATGACGGAGTCAGAAAATATTACACCCGAAAACCGAATGACGGAGTCAGAAAACATTACACTCTGCAGCTGAATGACGGAGTCAGAAAACACAACACTCAACAACCGAATGACGGAGTCAGAAAACATTACACTCGACAGCCAATGACGGAGTCAGAAAGTATTACACCCGACAACCGAATGATGGAGTCAGAAAACATTACACTCTGCAGCCGAATGACGGAGTCAGAAAACACTACACTCAACAACCGAATGACGAAGTCAGAAAACACTACACTCGACAACCGAATGACTGAGTCAGAAAACAATACACTCGACAACCGAATGACGGAGTCAGAAAATATTACACTCCACAGCCGAATGACGGAGTCAGAAAACAAACCCACGACCTCCTGAGCATGAGACAGGCGGATTAACGACTTCACCACGGACACCCCCGAGTCCTAGTCAGGTACGAAAACAAGACTATAACCAGGATACCCACATACTCCGTCATGATAGAATAGCGGTTCGAAACCGCATTCCTAGAAAACACTGGCTAATAACATTAACACAACAACAGCTAAAGTCTTCATAGTCATAATTTCTAAACAATGTCTGGGAGCATTTTACAGGATGTCTTAGCTTCAGATGCATGCAGAGTTCGGTCTAGTAGAACTGAACTGAATTACACCACTTCTAAGAGATTTCATTGCATCGGGTTATTGCATCGGGGTTTATTCCATATTTCCGAGTCTCTTTCTGCAGAGCACCTAACCGACTGTCGAGAGCGTCGCAATGAACACGAACCTAATAGCTCCACAGAAGTCTCCCAGAGATGTCTCAAAACACAGAAAAGGAGAACTGATTGACGGAGTCGGAACATGAACCCGCGACCTTCTGAACAAGATGCAGATGTCTTAAGCACTTCTACAAGGAAACCCCCAAAGTCCTAATAAAGTACGGAAACAAGTCTATAGCCACGATACCCAAAGGCCCCGTCATTATAATGATAGCTGTTCTAAACAGCATTCAAGGAAATATAAAAAAACGTTTGTTGCATATCCTTTACAGAACATTGCAGTCAACCTCAGCGTAAGGCGGTCTGCTGCCAAATCGCCCACAGCTGTGTTTAGAACGCGGTATGCGGGATTACTATCTGCCTCCATAATCTCTTGGCCACGGAGCCGGGAAGGCAAAAACTAACTAATAACATTCAGAAAACCACAAATAAAGTCTTCACGATATTTCCAAATACTCTCTCAGAGAATTTTACAGGATGTCTTAGCTTCAAATGGAGGCAGGTTGGTCCAGTAAAACTGACATGAACTACATCCCTTCCAAAAGGGTCGACTTCATTGCATAGGGTCATTGCATAGGTTCATTGCATCGGATCACTGCATCGGGTCATTACATCGTGTGTAATCCCATATTGCTCGGTCTTTCCGCGGAGCAGTTAACAGCAAGTGTCACGGCGTGGGAAAATAAACCCACACCCTTCTGCTTAACCTCTTCACCACGAACACCCCCAAGTCCTAAAAAGTACGGAAACCAGTCTATAAGCCACGGTACCCACATGCTCCGTCTTTACAACGTAGCGGTTCTAAACCGCATTCCAAGCAAACACTATCTACCAACATTCAGAAAACCACAGCTATAGTCTTCATGATGATATTTCTAAACACTTTCCGAGAACATTTTAAAGGTTGTCAGGGCTTCAAATGGGTGCGGAGTTCAGTCAAGAAAACTGACCCAAACGACACGACTCCCATTCATGTAATGTAGCATTATTTAACACGCACCGACAAGACCCCGCAGGTCTTTACTATTCAATCGTCCACAGCCTGCATCTTGATATGCTGCAGTATACAAAGAAATATGAAGTGCGAGCAGGTAAAACAGTTATAGATCATCGCAGAGCTGTTGCCACACGCGTCAATACTGGTTCTATTTGTTTCCTTCTAGCAGCATTTATGAATTGTTTTAAGTAAAATAAACGATAGTTTTAATTTCGCAAAGAATTGTGTATTTCGGTATGTGCATCATTTACCTTGGGGCGCCATTAATAACGGAGGAAGAATGTGCCCTCATTTTCGGTGTAATGGTGCTGGCGTTTGTTGGCATCACTTTAGCGCACACCGCTGTGCAAACAGACGCCCGTTGTCCAGGGTAACAACCAGTAGGCATCGCTTTAATTGCCAGTTGAGTTGTGCACTAGACCTGGACAGTCCCAGGGTGTTCTGTCACTTCTTCCATTGCGAGACCGCATGCCCGGCAGATAGATGGAGATTTTTGCACTTCAGCGACACTGAAAGGGTTGAGAAACACAACAGACAAAAAACAAAAACCGTTGACCAAAAACAAATACGGTTCGGGCTGTGAAAACACATGTTTAATGCCTGTGTGTCGTTCTGAAAAAAGGACAGTGAGTTCTTTTCGGAGGGAGCAATTAGAAGCTAAGAGTGTTTTACTAGTTTCATTGTCTGTTTGTATGGCTCTGTGGCTGTCTGCCTGTCCCTGTGGCTGTCTGTCTGTCTCTGTGTCTGACTCTCTCTATGTTTGTGTGTAAATGCGTAATAGGCTTGTCACTGTATGTGCGTATGTGAGTGAGTGAGTGAGTGAGTGAGTGAGTGAGTGAGCGAGTGAGTGAGTAAGTGTGTGGGTTTGTGAATGTTAATGGGAATTATTGTGGGAATGAGTGTGTGTCTGTGTGTGTGAGTGTTTATGTAAGAGTGGGTATATATGTGCGATAGAGCGAGAGACAGAGAGAGGGGGGATGGAGGGGGAGGAGAGAGAGGGGGAGAGATAATGTATGTTTGAGTTAATATACTATATGTTAGTGTGCTTGTGATTGTAAGTGGGTATGTGTATATGTGAGGGAGTTTATGTGAATTCATGCTGGTATGTATGTATGCATGCATCAGTCGCAACGTCATCTTTGTGATTACCTGCACACGATGCGATGAGATATGTCGGTGGTGACAGATTTAGACAACATCTTTCTGATATCACCAGCGGCGCCCACAAGCCAATATCCACGCATTTCAACAGTCCTGACCACCGTGGCGTGGCTGACATACAGGTCACGGTCATCAAATCATGCGTATCCCACGAATGGGATCGGAAGACATTGGAACACCGTCTCATCTTCCAGTTGGGCACACTCTTCTCTCACGGCCTCAATGTCCAACACAGCTTCATTTAACTTCCTAACCCCACCCCTCCCACCCCCTAGCTTACAGTCCACCATCTAGGTACGTGCAGGTCCTTTATAGGACGTCGCAGTCAACTTTCTTGGCAGGTTTGCGTTCGGTGTTTCGCCATCGCTTTCTGAACAACCACGACTCATGCCCCTCTGTGAGGATAAACACAATGTAATATTCCGCAGCTGTGTTTCGAGCGCTTAACGAGAATTGCTAATTGTGAAATGATACATCTTTGCCGGTCCTAATTTTCACTTTTCCGCCCACATGGGCGCTTCTCCACCCCACTCCCCTCCCGCTTGATCTTTGACCCGTATACCATACATCCGGTCTATTAATCCACTGACAGCCCTCCGCGTGTCAGTCTTTCCAAGCAAGGATACATATTCAGATAAATACCTTTAATTAGTTTAATATTGTCATAGTGTGTTTCATGTAGGTTTGTGTCGGTTTGTATTTGTTTGTCCAGTGCTGACGAAGGCTTTGGCCGCAACGTCCAATTTGTCTCTTGTAGTCGTGTTTTAGTAAAGCTCACAATCTACTTCTCGTTTCTTTGGGTAATTCATTCATTGGTATGTATGTATGCAAGATGCCTGCATATCTGTGAGTGAGTGAGTGAGTGTGTATGTATGTATGTATGTATGTATGTATGTATGTATGTATGTATGTATGTATGTATGTATGTATGTATGTATGTATGTATGTATGTATGTATGTATGTATGTATGCATGCATGCATGCATGCATGTATGTATGTATGTATGTATGTATGTATGTATGTATGTATGTATGTATGTATGTATGTATGTATGTATGTATGTATGTATGTATGTATGTATGTATGTATGTTTGTATGTATGTATGTATGTATGTATGTACGTACGTACGTATGTATGTACGTACGTACGTACGTACGTACGTACGTATGTATGTATGTATGTATGTATGTATGTACGTATGTATGTATGTATGTATGTATGTATGTATGTATGTATGTACGTATGTATGTATGTATGTATGTATGTATGTACGTATGTACGTACGTACGTAAGTACGCACGCACGCACGCACGCACGCACGCACGCACGTACGCACGCACGCACGCACGCACGTACGCACGCACGCACGCACGCACGTACGTACGTATGTATGTATGTATGTATACAAAGAAACCAAGATGTCGGACATTGAGTGAGTGAGATATATATTGCCACTCTCGGGTGATGTAGTGGATATCACGCCGACCACCTTTACCTTTCAAATGTTACTCAATACAGACTAAGTCAATTTAAAAACCTATTCTAAACCCAGCAGTAAAAGAACGTGTCTATCTGTACGCCAAATCCAATTGCATTTACCAATTCACATGCAGGTATCAGTATACTTACAACGGCAGAACAGAGAGGCAGTTAAACAACATGGTGGTCGAACACATGCCCAATTGCATCGAAAATCAAATCAAATCAAATCAACTTTATTTTAAAAAGGTCACAAATTGGGCACGCAGGCGCGTCTTACATTCGGTCCCCCCAATCACTCATCTTTCGCCCATCAAGAGCAGTATACATTCACATAGGAAGGAAAAAAAAAAACGTTGTGAAATTAATGTTGTAAACATAAACAAGGCAAATTACCATCTTATGAGACCCATCTCCCACATACCCACACATCACCATACCCACACATCACCCCATCCACACACACACCCCACCCACCCACAACCAGGGACACATACATACATACCCCACCAACCGACCCAACCCCCTCCCGCACATCCCCCACCCACACACACTGCCCTCACCTGTTTCCCCAACCCAAACACACTCGCCACCCACACACACCTATCCCCACCCACACATCCTCTCCCCACCCACATCTTCAACCACTCATCCCCCAACCACACCTTCATCGACCACATATTCCCCACCCACGCACACACATCCTCCACCAACCCACACATCGCACATCCACTCACACATCCCCAAACCACACACACACATCCCCACCAACTAACATCTCCCCCCCCCCACACACACACACACACACACATCTCCCTAACCTCCTATACATCTCCAATCCACTCACACACACACCACCACAGACACATACATCCCCCACCCACCCACACATGCCCTAACCCACATCCCACCACACAATATTCCCATCCCACGCACCACACACACATATCCCTCACCCACACATCCCAGACCCACATACCACCACACATCCTTCACCTACACACCACACACAAATCCCTCACCCACAGAAGCCACACAATACCCCCCACACCCACACAGATACCCTCACCCACCCACCCCGCACATACCCCCACCCATACACCACTCAAATCCCCCACCAACACACATTCCCCACCCACACACCTCTGTCCACCCACACACACATTCCCCACCCATCCACCAACACTCACTCACTCACCCACACATCCTCCACTACGCACCCACACACCCCCAACCACCCACCCCCAATCAAACATCTCTCGATCACACATATCCCCACCCACACACATCCTCCACCCACTCACGCAGCCCGCCCCGACACATATACATCCCTCACCCACCTACACATAACGATAGAATAATAGACAGAGATGATGGGAACCTGGGCAAGGCGACATATCAAAAACCTCCTACATCATCAATTGAACGGCACATTTTGGAAACTGATCACGTGATTGATAGAGACAATGTGTTTCGTGTGTTGTGTAACACGAAATAGTCGCTTGCTAAAGGTCGCTGAAGCCATCATGATTAAATTGCATAGGCGAGTTTTATGCAAACAGAAATGCATGATAGTCAGTTTAAATTTAGTGTGGTAGACATTGAAATTACTGTGCGAATATGTGTATATTTCAACTTGAAGGATTTATCTAATTACTTTAATTTATGTTGTGTGATTTCTGCAGTAGGTACCTGGCGAGAAGCAGCGAAATATGCCAGCGAAATAAATCGTGCAATCTAATGTTTGTGTCTTCGTTGTTCAAACTCCACTTTGATACGGATTGGAACCTATAATCACCAGGCCTCTATCCACAACGATATCACTGTTTCCTAATCCAAGTATTTAATAGTTACTGTATCGTATTATAAATTATATTCTGACATATGCATTCTGCAACAAGACACGCAACACAAATACCTACGTCTCAGTCAGTTATTTTCTTTTGACGACTAGCTAGTGGAAAGTGTCAATGTTGCACTTGCAACAGCCTCGTTTAATCTTTTGTCCGATTTGCTAAAGGATCACAAACATGTCTCCCAGACATAACAGAAGCGTTTGCCAGAGCCAATTTGCTCGTCATTGGACACAAATATTATTATTATTTGAGCAAATCTGGCCTGGCGAAGATCCGCTCCCGTTTCCACACGTCACAGCGTAATGTTGTGTCAAGGAAATCGGTTTATGGACATGCCGGTTCTCTACGTGAGCAAGACAGTCCGTTACTGTGTGGCATCTTTCAGGTTAACTTCCGGAGATAGAAAGAATCTTGGGACTGCTGTTGAGGCTAGGAGAAAGGCAGGCTTTTGTGTTGTCATGTTTCGTTGGTGCTGGAAGATTAGAGGCAGCTATCAAAAAGGAGATTAGCTTCAGAGAGGAGCTTTCAACAGACATGCACTGCGTTATATTCTAAACATGCTCAAGACAGATGTCATTATGACAAGTTTATAAAGTATTTAGATTATTTACTCTTGTTATCTTGCTTCTGCCGGTCTCCTTGGTCTAGGCGTTACACGACTTTCTCCGTAATTCCGTATACTCTCGTAAGTAACGTGATCTGCGTGAGAATTGGTAGCGGTTCTCTCCGCTTCGGTAACTTGGGGGTATGTGAGCCGGTCGCTCAGAAAGCAATGGCAAACTACTGAGCGTAATCTTGCCAAATAATCAACAATCAGCTGAAAGATGCTGGTATTGACAGCGATGTCCTGTAAAGGATATGCGAAAAAATAAAATCTTGCTTCTGATCAAAAAGAGGCAGTTGACATTGTTTGCTATACAATAAGAAGAGAAAGTTTGGACCATACTGTAACAACTGGAAAGATTAATAGTAAAAGAGATAGAGAAAGACACTGAGATAAGATTATTTATAAACTTGTATGGTGGAATAGAAAAGTATCGGCACAGGAACTGATATATTGTTCTGCATATTGCGAGGTGCGGAGAAGCATAATCGCCCATGACAGCTGGAAAGCACTTGTCGATAATGATGCCTCGTAAGAACTTATTTAGTTTTTAAAAAGAAAGAGGATCGACTTCATTGCATCGCGTTTTATCTCACATGGCTTGATCTCTTTCCGCATGGCGACCCGCCGAAAGCGTTGCACAAAGCACAACCTCCGTAGCTTCAGCGACGACCCCCAGAAGTCTCCGAGAAAATTGCACTCGTGAGCTTAATGTTGTAGTCAGGAATGGAATTCACGATCTTCGGAGTTTGAGGTGCGCAGCTAAACCACTACACCAAGGAGACTGGCCGGCATCTATTGACTGTCACAATAAAATAATAGACACAGTCGTTGTACTTACTGTGTTCCACTATAGCTGTAATCGCCCTCTTGGCGGGATCAGATCGTATGCTTGACGTGTGTTTGCCTGAAGAAGACAATACAAATGTCCTTTAAACGTAAGTACAACAATTTATTTTTTTTTGCATATCTTTTACAGGACATCGCTGTCAACACCAGCATCTTTCAGCTGTATGTTGATTTATTGGCAAGATTACGCTCAGTAGTTTGCCATTGTTTTCTGAGCAGGCCGGTTCACATACCCCGTAAGTTACCGATGCGATTCGAACCACTGCTGATTCTCACCGTCATCACGTTACCGACGAGAGTATACGAGATTACGGAGAAAAGTCATAACCTCTAAGCCACGAAACCGGCAAGTACAACAATAGTTCTCCTTATTGTAACCAAAGGACTACTTCCTGTGCGATTTCAGCGATCCGGTCAGATTTGTAAACTAATTCCTACTGCATTACTTACTATATCATTATTGTCATCATTACATTATCACATCATCACCATCATTATTGTCATCAAAATTATCATCGTCGTAATTATTTCATCATCATCATCATCATCATCATCATCATCATCATCATCATCATCATCATCATCATCATCATCATCATCATCATCATCATCATCATCATCACGTGCTATGTGGAATGGTGCAGGCGATCATGTTTCTCCACAAAAATCGATCCTCTGTTTTACTGGTAAGTTCTATCCCCTATCGTCTTTGGCATCACTTTGCTAGCCCATCCAGAACTTTCTTACTCAGTCGACCTCCATCTCCAACGCCCGCAATATTCCAGGTTATAAAAACCTTAATGAGACCCTATGGTATCATAGAAGTTTGTTGCATGTCCTTTACAGGACGTCACAATCAACCCCAGCATGTATTGGCTGTTTGTAATTTTCTAGACAGATTTACGTTCAGTGGTGTTAGTTAAGGAAATGCTTAAATAAAAGAAAATACTGATCAAGTTAATCAGCAAGGATCTCACTGAAGGGGAAATATACTATAAAAACACTATTTGTTAAAAAGCGCTACAGAAAACAGACACATTATAAAGTCATACACACACACTCCCCCCCCCCCCCCCCACACACACACACGACTGGAACCTCGTACTTGCATAAAACAATATCTACTTGGAAGTACAAATTACAGTTATCCTTTCATACCGAATTCATTAACTAAGTGTCGTCTGATTAATTTGTATAATTATAACTTCAGATGGCACCTACAATCAAAGACATATTCCCACCACTGCGCAGCTTCCCATACTTTGTCAATGAGTGAAACACCTTTCTGAACAGGAAGTTAAACCTGCTTCCGGTCGGAACCATCAGGATGCTGGGATGAAAGTTTTAGCATGGGAGTCGAAGCGTCTAGCTCAGGTGTGAAAAACCAACAATATTTTCTGCGGTATGGCAACCCACGGAAGATGGAGATTACACACAGAGTTCCCCTTGTGTTGTGAGTCGACTTCACAAGACAAACATCCGCAGCGACCAGGAATTCCATGACGTCTCCGACCTCGCAGAGGACGTTGTAGGCGCGTTGGTCTAAGGCATGCTCAGATTGTTGATCCCGGCAAATATTGACAGACTCTGGTCAACAATGTTGCAACTTCCTTTGTACACAGCCGTCTGTTTAAACCCTAGAAAACAGAAATCCTCCTCAAGCTCTTGTAAAATCTTTGAAGGTAGAGAGCGAGAAAGAGAGGGAGAGATCGAGAGACAAGCAGGAAGACGAGAGGAAAGAGAGAACATGGCAACCGAATCTTTGAGATCCACAGAGGGACAATAGACTGTCTTTGTTATCTTTGTTTCGATGTGTCTTTTGTTCTATTACACACAGGTAGTTACTCAGATGAAGACTGACCTGCTGTAGTGATTAACAACGTTCGTTGTATGGCTAAGCCGCAAAGCGAGGGAAAAGTATGACCATCTTATTTCTCCTTGTGTTCCAGCTTACAAAATACGTTCAAAATACTTATCATGTCGCAGACCTTTTGCATGTTCTTGCTTCGAGACATGTATTATATTTTAAATAAGAAAGTTAGAACGCCCATACTTGCGAAAAAAGAAAATATTTAGATGACATACCAGGGGTGGCAGAAGTAGTAACAGCTATAAGAACTGAATTGACTAGACAAAACTTATCCCCCAGATTTCCAGCATGCAGAATTGGAGCTGGAAATCAACTGTGAGAAACTATTTAAAGAACAAATTAGTAAAGCTAACTTGGGAAGGATTTAAAAGCTGCTCGTCTGTATGGCAGAAGCTATTCAGTCCTATAGAAACACCTCAGTTGAATTACTGCACAAATTATTTTGCAGTGTGTAGGAGAATAAATACCCGCAGACTGGAAAGAAGGATGTCCTTTGATGTCTTAGAAAGTAGACTTCAGGAGTGTGAGATTATCGGGGAATAATGTTATTGACAGTTCCCGGGAAAATGGTAATCAGGATAATTCTGGATAGATTGAGAGATAGTAATTAACGTAAGTCAAAATCCATCTTACACACAATAAGGCACATTGGGAATGTGGTGCTAAACCCAAATTTGTATGAACCAAGCAGCACTTGGTGGGTGATGCCTACCATCTTTACTTCCCAAAACATTTTCTTGTATATATTTTAGAGGGGATCATTATTAAAATAACATTACCATATGCCGCTGACAAATAACTATGGAATAAACAGGCAGGCTTTGGACCAAACAGATCCTGCACTGACCTTACAGCACAATTGTGCATAATAACAACAGAACAGAGCATTGAAATGAATTCGCCACTTGTGTGTGTGTGTGTGTATGTGCGGATTTTTGGACTATGAAAAGGCCTTTGACAAAATTCATGATGAGTCACTTTGAAATTAAAAAAAAAAACTGAGACATATGGGAGCCTTGTGATCATGCGGTGGAATCCCCATCCAGGCAAATGTATTGTTTAGTTGAACAGGGTTGCTAGGTCGACCTAGCCTAAACTGAGTAGTAGAGAATGTCTTGGAAAGTAAAGGTGGCCAACCAAACATTGGACGTTCACCCATCGAAAGTAAAGGTGGCCAACCAAACATTGGACGTTCACTCATCGAAAGTAAAGGTGGCCAACCAAACATTGGACGTTCACCCATCGAAAGTAAAGGTGGCCAACCAAACATTCGACGTTCACCCATCGAAAGTAAAGGTGGCCAACCAAACATTGGACGTTCACCCATCGAAAGTAAAGGTGGCCAACCAAACATTGGACGTTCACCCATCGAAAGTAAAGGTGGCCAACCAAACATTGGACGTTCACCCATCGAAAGTAAAGGTGGCCAACCAAACATTGTACGTTCACCCATCGAAAGTAAAGGTGGCCAACCAAACATTGGACGTTCACCCATCGAAA
This sequence comes from Cepaea hortensis, assembly GCA_963921405.1. NCBI lineage: Eukaryota > Metazoa > Mollusca > Gastropoda > Stylommatophora > Helicidae > Cepaea > Cepaea hortensis. Next base: position 52,303,655 of record OY992881.1, read on the forward strand.
GTAAAGGTGGCCAACCAAACATTGGACGTTCACCCATCGAGTGCCGATTGGTCATGTATCGGCCAAGGAATGTCTTTGACTTTTAGTTTCCAGTCACTTTGAGAACAGCAACTCGATTGCCAATGGTAATGTCAACAGAATGTGAATCACATACTTAGGCTATTTCTGTTAAAACTACGCGTTTCAAAATGTCTAGGCATTTTTACCTCAATGGTGGCGCCGTAAGAAATAGAAGAGGTCTACTTTGAGTGCTTCTCGTCGTTAAGCTCTGGTGTTTGAAGTTTGGATTAGGCAAGTTCCCGTTAGCCGCCCGATAGCGTGATACCTTGGGATCGCCATTCAAGGCTTGCCTGGACGGGCCTTTTTTGATCTTCAAACTTAAGAAAAAGTCGTGTCGTTTAAGAGCTGGGTTACGTAGACAAGTCCCTGCTGCCGTTGTCAACCCACGTCCCTTGTAAAGTAAACTTTGCTGCCTCTGATAGTCCAATGTGATATTTGAAACTCTTTAATGTACTGGCAGATTACACAGACAGGTGAGGGTAAAAATGCTTCTGGGGATAGAGATGAGTTTGCTAAAGTTGATTGCGAAGCTATAGACGGTAGAAGTTTTCTACGGGCAGGGTGCAGCTAGACTCAGCTAGAGTTTAAAATGTCGATATGTTTCGAAAGAAAAGAGAGGTTTTAAGACCGAGTGGGCGTATACCATATAATCATAGAATGAAAAGACGTCAGTGAATATAATATATGTATCACGTATTAAGGTATGTGGTTTATGAGTCAAGTATGAGTTATTATCAGTATGCATCATCATGATAACCATGGAAGGTCATGGCTGGCCATCTCACACGATGGCCAAAGTCTTGGATTATGCCTGTGTTTTTTTCCCTTTTATGGCAAATGGTATAGCCATGCATAATTTATCGCTTTGTTCTCCCATTGCTAATTTGCCTTCAGTTTTGCCAGTGATCACTATGTTTTTGAAATTTATTTCTCCTCATTATTTGCCCCAGACAGTCTTGATTTTCGACATCTAATTTCTCCAGTCAAATTACGGTTTGCATTAGTTTCTTGAAGAGCTGTCTCATTGTTGTTTCGATCCGTGTGGTTACTAGTGAACATAAGAAATATTATTCCTTACTAGTTTCTTTTCCATGAAGGGAAACTCCTGGTGCACCCCCTCACGGTTAAGGACAGATCAAGCACAGGAGTATGGCAACGGAGATCATATGACTTAGCTTCAACCGGCATAAGTAGACTACTCTGCACTTGGGATAGCAGAAGATTTACTTGACAGCCAGAAATTGTTACCAGCTGTGGATGTGGAAAGCAACGGGAAACCACCACATTGTTTTCATAAGAATAAATTTATAAGCAGGTCACAAAACTGGAGTAGAGGAGTGACATGTATGAAACAGTATATCATGGCATTTTAACCCAAAAAAAAACATGTCAACCGAATTTATTATAATAGCTGCTTCAGCTAGAAGGACATCCCTAAATACAGCTGTGAACTTGGTTCCAGTCTCGTGTACACAGCAGTTGTTACAGTGGCATCCCGGGGAGGGGCACACCGTTTATTTCAGCTTCTTCTTGGGGCGGATGTTGCTGGTGTGTCCACACTTGCGCTTGCGGAAGTTTGTGGCAGGAGGGTGCAAACGAGCAAAGTACTTTCTGCAAATCATCTTATCACAGTTATTTGGAAGTAAGAATCACCAGTAAGGGTTCAATGGTCCCTCCACTCAATCTCAGTACAAGGTGAAAGTGGACTCTTTTTGAATATTAAAGTCGGACAGTGTGCAGCCTTCTACCAACTGCTTGCTAGCAAATATGAACCTCTGCTGATCAGGAAGGATACTTTCCTTATCCTGAATCTTTGCCTTCACATCATTAATTGTATCAGACGGCTCGACCTCTAGAGTGACAGTCTTGAGGGTCTTCACAAACATCTGTATTGGTTGTTTTTAAGCCTTCACTTGCGTGATTGTCTGCCACATCTCTAAAACACATACACATGCTATCTTATTCTGACCATACTTGTCTGCCACATCTCTATAACATATACATGTGCTAGTGTTTCAGATGTATATGCTGTCATGTCATTGACAGTAGCTTGTCCGATAATTGAATTTTGGCAGTCACTCTTGGCTCTGTAAGATTTCCAACAGCGATTAAACTTTAATAGCCCAGATTGCGTGCACATTGAACCTTCAGTACTTTTGTCCGTTTTCGAAAAGGCTAGTCACTCGAAAACACACATATACATCCTTAGAGGGGTAAGTGGATATCATCATCATCATCATCATCATCATCATCATCATCATCATCATCATCATCATCATCATCATCATCATCATCATCATCATCATCATCATCATCATCATCATCATCATCATCCAGCATCATCAGCATCATGAAGCAGGTCTTTTGTAGAATGTCGCTCGGTCACAAGTTTAAAGATCTCCTGCCTTATACTTGTTCATGTCGAGGTGCCTGCAAAGTCCTATGCCCATCTTCTGGCTGGTCGAACCCTGTTTCTTCTTCCTGGAAACACACCTTTATTTCTGTTCCATTCAAACCCATGTCACGTTTATTATAGCCAAAGTATTTCAATTTCAGAAACATGACGTGTTTTGTGAATCAGTTTTTGTTTCGACAGTGTTGACAGACTGGGTCGTACTATTTGAATCCTAAACATAGCTAAGCAATAGAGTGTACTGTAATCTTTCATCCCCGTTCAGAACCCAGATCATGGATAAAAAAAAACAATATTTCCCCGATAAAAGCAAATAACAACGTTAAGTAATAGCCTCGAAAGCCCAAACTTTACGTAGATGAAGGTGCCTTTAGACCTAAAGCTCTGGCAGAAGACAGAAATTGGAGGTAGCAGTGGTTAGTACCCACGCCTGATGGCCCGGGTGGTAATGGGTTCGAATTCCCATCCAGGCGGATTTTAAACATTAACCTTCCAATTAGACCCAGGAGATAGTTTAGGAAGTAAAGTCGACCGGCCTGATATTGACCACATCACACCCCGAAAGCCGATGTTTCTATAACAAATATGGTTTCCTAAGCATACACCCTACATACCTCAATACACGTACAAGGTGTCCTTTACCGCACCCAGCTTGTTTAGTTTTTTAACACCCCTATTTATGTTGTTGCTATCATCATCATCATCATCATCATCATCATCATCATCATCATCATCATCATCATCATCATCATCATGGACGTGGTAGGCATCATCATCATCGGTAGCAAGAAAGCAATTGTATCTAACCAATACATCAAGACACAATTTCCCCTCCCTTGTGATCATCTCTATAGTCTAACCCGCATGGAAATCACCAGAAACGACAGTGTTAGAGCGGTATTGTATATCCTAGCTTCTATTCCACTGATATACCAAGTGATTTCAGCACTCACTTCTACCAAGGAACCTCCGGAGCAAGTATGGATTCTCAGTAGCTCCTCCTTTCCATTTGTGTTGATCAATAAGAAGGCTGTTCGCTATTCAGCATTGCAAGATGATTGGACTGGCCTCAAGGTAATGCAAGATGTCGCAAATGCCATCCCAACAGACAACCAGTTTACTGCACAGCAAAACGACACAAAGCGCCTTTCGGTAACAGCAATGAAGCATTTTATTAATTTTGTACCAAGCAACTCGCCATGCGTTTTATGGTTATTCGTTAGATGATATGTTTGCCGGCCTACCTCGTGGTCATGTATTCGAATCTTTTTTTTCCGAGGAAGATTTGCTTATTAATTTATCTGTGCGGATAGATCGACCCAGTCAAATACAGGTACCAGAAAATGCTATTGAAAGTAAAGGTGGCGGGCCTGACATTGACTACATCACTTATTCAGCACCGAATTGTCTATACAACTATGGGATTAGCACCATATATCCTGTTCTGCTCAAGATATGGAGCTGTTTTGTGTATTACTTGCTTACTTTGTTATACATGTTTGGGTATGGGTGTCCAAAACTCCTATACATGTTTGGGTGTTCACAACTCCTTCTATACATGTTTGGGTGTTCAAAACTCCTTCTGTACATGTTTGAATGTGGGTGTTCAAAACTCCTTCTATACATGTTTGAATGTGGGTGTTCAAAACTCCTTCTGTACATGTTTGGGTGTTCAAAACTCCTTCTGTACATGTTTGGGTGTTCAAAACTCCTTCTATACATGTTTTGGTGTTCAAAACTCCTTCTATACATGTTTGTGTGCAGGTTTTCAAAACTCCTTCTATACATGTTTGGGTGTGGGCGTTCAAACCTCCTTCTATACATGTGTGGGCGTTCAAAACTCCTTACATATATGTGTGGGTTTTCAAAACTTCTTCTATACATGTTTGGGTGTTCAAAACGCCTTCCGCCCATTAAATTGTTACAGTAACCAGCTCTGTTCCTAAGTTACGTAAATATTAAATTGTTACATGAACCAACTCTGTTCCTATGTTACTTAAATGTTAAACTGTCACATGAACCAGATCTATTCCTATGTTACTTAAATGTTAGATTGTTACATTAACTAGCTTTGTTCCTATGTTACTTAAATGTTGAATGTTTACATGATCCAGCTGTATAACTATGTTACTTAAATGTTAAATTGTTACATGAACCAGCTCTATTCCTAAGTTACTTAAATTATTACATGAACGAGCTCTATTCCTAAGTTACTTAAATTATTACATGAACGAGCTCTATTCCTATCTTACTTAAATGTTAAATTGTTACATGAACCAGCTCTATTTCTATGTTACTTAAATATTAAATTGTTACATGAACCAGCTCTGTTCCTATGTTACTTAAATGTTAAACTGTCACATGAACCAGATCTATTCCTATGTTACTTAAATGTTAGATTGTTACATTAACTAGCTTTGTTCCTATGTTACTTAAATGTTGAATGTTTACATGATCCAGCTGTATAACTATGTTACTTAAATGTTAAATTGTTACATGAACCAGCTCTATTCCTAAGTTACTTAAATGTTAAATTGTTACATGAACCAGCTCTATTCCTATGTTACTAAAAAAAATTAAATTGTTACATGAACCAGCTCTATTCCTATGTTACTTAAATGCTAAATTGTTACATGAACAAACGGGAAGTGTAGCATTGTACGTTCCTTAATTGTATTTTGTAGCATCGATCTCCATCTTTGTCCATTTATGACTGTTCACTAAGTATTGTGCTTTCCTATCTCGTATTGTGTAGCTTACATATTCTTCCTAATTTTGTCCATGTTAAACTTTTCGCTAGGTGTTACACTTTGCTATATCCTATTGTGTATGTTTCATATAATTTCTAACTCTATTTGTCAGTTTAAAACTGTTCACGAAGTTTATAAATACCACTATTACTGTATTGTATCTAGGCGGTTTACAGACAATTTTCTACTTGTAATTTTGTTTTATCCTTCTTACTGTTTAGTTCGCAACCCCGTATACCGCGTTTGAAACACAGTTGCGGGCGATTTGAAAACAACCTTACGCTGGTTTTCATACAATGATATGAGTTTCGATCGTTCAGAAAGCAATGGCAAACTACTGAACATAAACCTACCAAGAAATCACACACCAAATAAATAAATAAATAAATAAATAAATAACAGCCTATGAACAGTAATGTCCAATATTCAAGCACTGTAAAAGAAATTCTTCAAAGACAAATGTACCCACGCCAGAACAAGACAATCTTTATTTGATCTGGTTACGAGAAGGAAAGGTCACATTATGTATATCAAAATAAGACTATCATTATTTGGTCACGTTAGGCTGATAAGTAGTCTCGAGGATGCTATGATCAACATGAATATTGAGGGATGTGTAGACATAGATTATCAATATTATTTAGCAGATGCTTTAGAAAACGTAGCTCTCATGGCGGCCCTGCGGAAGAGATTCCCGAACTTTTGCCATTTTGTCTGCCCCGTGAATTTTCATGCCTAAGCAATCTTCGATGTATTAAGTCCATCTTTGTGATGGTTTTCCTCTGTCTATTCTCCAGAAACCATGCCTTTCATCACTGTTCCTTCCAAATCATTTTGATTGTTTTCGACAGCTATTTGAAGTTTCTAGGACATAATATTGTTATAGTTTTCCCTTGCTTTCCACATCCATAGCTGTGGATTACATCCTAATCCTGTGATAGTAAGTGGGCGAGTAAGCTTAAAACGTCTCACTAAGTTTATTATTGCTAGTATTATTGTATTGTACCTATGCAGATGATCAAGTACTAATAGCAAAATCAGAAGCTGAATTTACTAGACCACATGAATAGTCTAAACGACATGTGTAGTGAACATAACATGGAAATTAGCACAAGTAAAACAGAAGTAATGACTAAAACCAAAGAAGAAAAAACAACAACGATTCACCAACGAACACCCCCTGAAACAAGTAAATAACTTCAAGTACCTAGGAAGTATATCATCAAATGGCAAATCAGAAGACGAAATCGAAAATAGATGCAATAAGGCAAGCTGCTCATTGGACAAATGGCATCAATACTAAAGAACAAACAAGTATCGATAGTTACTAAGAAAGCACTTTACAACACAATCTTCCTACCAACTCTATGCTAACAATGCCAAACCTGGATATTGACAAAAAAGAGAAAAGAATAATCACAACAACAGACATGAGATCCCTAAGAAGAATACTCAATGTATCAAGAAGAGAGAAGAAATGAAGAAATCATAACTTAAGTGGGGGTTACAACAACGCTAGATTTTATTAGAAGGCAGCAAGTCAAATGGTTTGGCCATGCAACTAGGTTACCAACTCACAGTATACCACAACACGCAATGATGTACAGACCAGAGGGAAGCAGAGGAAGAGGACGAACACGTAAACGATGGACGGGGGAAATAGCAGAGTCCATGGGAAAATCGATACATGAAGCCCATAAGCGGGCACACTCCCGCTGTTTATACTTCACATCGACACCGCAAGGTACAAGAGGAACAAGATGAGATGAGATGAACTTTAAAAAAACAGAATTCTTAGTGTATAGTTCTCTAGCTCTGTCTATTTCTAAAAACGTTTTGCCTGGTTCTGGGTTCAATTCGTTGCTAATTTGTATTGTTGTGCTCTCACAGTTTAGATAGAAATGGTTGGTTACCAACTAATCTAGACAGAATCAATTAAGAAAAAAAAATAGTCCTTGCAAGGATTATCCAATACACACGTAGTAAATTGCTTAGCACAGAATTGAAAACAATATCCAGCTTGAATTATATACCATCCTTCTGGGTGAATCTGATTATAACAAAAAGTAACTTCAAGTAACAATGTATATGTATGTTTTTGGTTTGCTGTTCCTTATGGCAGGTTGCAACATGAGTCACTTCCGCACAATGATCTGAATATTAACACAAAATCCATGGCTCCAACATCTCATTTAGCGGACATTGTTCTTAGGTTCCCCGCTGTCGGCAGATCTTCGTTAAGCTTTGTCGTCTATCCTCTCGTGAGTGTCAACAGAAGAGCTCTCCCATTGGCACCAGGCATAGACGCCGAAAACATGGGAACAAGGGCACCTCGCAAGGACGTCAGGCCAGCACTGATATCGTGTTCAAACAAGGCCCCGTGTCAATTATACTGCTGCTTAAATGGAGTTTGATTAACTCGGCAATGAAGTTGTGAAGATATCCAGTTACAGAGTGGATTTGATGATAGCAGACAGCCTTAAAGAAGTCTAGTTCTTTTCATTGTTCATAAGTTCAAAGAAAGTCGATTATTATAGTAGTAAGTTTGAATAGTCGGTATCCCTGGTCTAGGGGTTACACGACTTTCTCCGTAATCCCGTATACTCTCGAGAGTAACGTGACGTGCGAGAGAATCGGTAGTGGTTCTCTCCGCGTCGGTAAATTACGGGTATGTGAGCCGGTCGCTCAGAAAGCAATGGCGAACTACTGAGCTTAATCTTGCCAAGAAATCAACAATCAGCTGAAAGATGCTGATGTTGACAGCGATGCCCTGTAAAGGATACGCGAACAAACAAAAAAGTTTGAATAACGAAGACATAAGCATGGCTAAATAAGAGCCCTCGTTCTTAAACATCCTGTTTACTGTTGCCGAGGTAACGGGTTCAACTCCTACACCGGTCAGTTGGACTAAAATGTTGAATTCTCGTCCTTGACTTAGGGATGTAAATTACAAGTACCTCTGAAGTCGTAGTGGGTTCACATGATAGTGGTAATAGGAAAAACTAATCCAAACGCAAAAACCAATCTAGTGCAATGTAAGTAGTAGCACCAGTATGAACTACGCTCGAGTTAAAAGCGAGCGAACGCAAAAACAGAAAAAAAAACTATGTTAATTTAACAACCTGAAAGTTTTCAGGGGTTGTTATGTTTGTTTTCAAACGAGATGGATATGGCTGTTGGTGAATTGGTTGTACAGTACTCGTATCTGTGACATCATAATCAAACAAGACGATTCAGTCCTCTTTTCCCCGGCCATTTATCCGAACCCACAGGGACGCAGGAGAGAGCTATGGTAGCGCAGTGGATAGAACTCTTGCCTTCCCGCCCGTAGTAATGTGATCGAATTCCCATCAGTCATTTTGTTTCACTGGCCTGGTCTTCCAGAAATGACCCGCTTAAAATGGGCACGAGGAAATATGTTGGGAAGTAAAGGCGGCTGGCCTGATATAGAGACACGTCAATTAAAGCCAATTAAAACAATGAGTGAGGGGGGGGGGGCAAAGACGCATCGTCAAATGAATCGAACGGAACGTAAATACAACGTAGGTAAATAAAGAGTTAATAGTGTAATATATTACTTAAAATAAAAATATCAAATATACATATAGACAATGAAGATTTAAAAAAAAAACGGATGTATCAAAGTAAAGATGGAAACTGGGGGGGGGGGGGGGGAGGGAATGCAACATTAAACATGAGAATATATGTGCTTTAAGAAATAATTAATGAAAGCAGAAAATAAAATATAAATGTACAACTATTAACATGAAGTAAACGCAATCGTAGTTAATCCTGTAGCATGTTGTTCTAATTCCGTTACGTCTTCTTCTTCTTCTTCTTCTTCTTCTTCTTCTTCTTCTTCTTCTTCTTCTTCTTCTTCTTCTTCTTCTTCTTCTTCTTCTTCTTCTTCTTCTTCTTCTTCTTCTTCTTCTTCTCCTCCTTCTTCTTCGCCTCTCTGTCCAGTCGTTAGATAATTATACACACCCAGAGGTCAGTGCGTTCCACGTGGGCATGTGTGTGTATAAACTATGCAAGGTCAACCTGTGGGTAGGTTTAATCTTTCTAACAGTTTTGTCAGGACAGCGGCATTACGGCCCAATCTTTGCGATTTCCATCTGATCTGGAATTATTGACGTGCACAACTCGCACACGGGACCTTCTGATTTTCGCATTTATCAGAGAAAGCAATGTCTTCACTTTGACTACCCAAGAGATCCGGGTGAAGTGCAATTCCATAAGGATACAAATGATTCTTGGAAAAATGCCCAGCCATGTCGAGGGATCGAACTTGGTCCCTTCTGAGTCGCACACCGTAACTGCTTAACCATTGTCACTCATAACAAATCTTTGACAACCACCGTACAATGTTATACTGCAAGATTTTATTCATGGGTGAACAATGCATATGTGGTCAATCTACATTCAACTTACATATACTCTGATATCATTTGAGGGATACTGAGCACCTTCTGTTGCGCCCGAAGTTCAATCAAGCCGGTTTCGTTGGCAACAAGAAAATATACGCCAATGTGTATATAGACTGGTAGCGATTGTCTCTGGTCTGTTTGCGAAGTAGCTTCACATAGTTGTCCCTAGAGTAAATGTTGAATTATATCCCTTGAACCAACAGTGACAGAAGGGGAGTCCACCCACAACTGATACTGCTAGTGGTAAACACACTTGCAGGTATGGCAGTCGCCCTAGTGCAGTGACTTGCACATGTCCCTGCCGATCCAGTGATCGTATGTTCAAATCTTCATTGAGACGGGGTTTTTCTTTACAGTTGACCTGGGCTCTGAGGTTGACCCAGCCTAAAATAGATACCAGGAAATGTCATGGGCAGTAAAATCGGTCGGAGTGATATTGACCACGTCATTCATTGAGTCGCGATTGGTCTGAACCAGTAGGCCTATGGGATTAACACAATATACTCAATAGGCCATAGGACGTAAAACTGTCCCTGGCTTTGTAGTTGCATACAGTAGAGAGGTATGAAGCCGCGGTAACGTAGTGAGTAGAACGCCTGCCTGTCCTGTCGGGTGGTCGTGTGGTCAAATCTCGGTTAGGGTGGATTAGCTTAGAACTGACCTGAGCTCCAATGTCGTCCCGGCCTCAAATTGGTACCAGGAAATGTATATATATATATAATTATATGATCCTGTCTTCTTTTGTTCCATTAAACTGTTTGTTTGACCAAATATTGGGTTTCTTCTTCTTCTGCGTTCATCCGGAGTTTTTAATCTTTCTGTGACCCTTTATAAAAAGTACCGTAGATCAGGTTATGGCTGAATTTCATGCAATGAAAAGTATTT